>BPVZ01000221.1:294436-306359 GCA_020521535.1 Rubroshorea leprosula | reverse complement strand
TACAGCCAGCAACCCTTCCTCAAATCCAAAAAGATGCCAAGACTTTGGACTGATTTCTTCTTAAATCATACATAAACACACAATTCAGAAAATTTACATTATCAATTATGATTGAGAATGATTTGATTCAGAATTTGTGTTCTGTTTTTTTTTTTCTTTTTTTTGTCAAAATAATTTGATTATTTTAGAGAAAAGGAAAAATAAAGTCAAATTTATTTTTGGAAAGGGAAAAATATGAAGTAGAATGAGAGTTGCAGCGGCTAGGGTTAAAAGAAGTAAAAAAGGGTAGCTTTGGAAAGAAAAATAAATTATTTTTAAAATGATGGGTAATTATGTCAATTTATAATTTTAGATGTGGCATTATCAAAATAGGGTGTGGCAATAACCCCACCCGTCACTCGTATATAAAAGTCCATTTCTCCTCCACGTGGCACAATCAGGTCGGTGGTGGACTAAATCAACGGCAGAAGGGAACAGGAGTAAAAATTAAAATTACTAAACAACCCGTCTTTCTTCACATCATTTTGGAATTCCATTATCTTCCAAATCCAAACACTGCCTGCCAGCCACCATCGCTCCTAAGTCAAAAGAAACAAATCAAACTTCTTCTCCTTTCTCACTGAAGTCACGGAACCTTCACATCCATGGCGGGAATCCGATTAGCACCGGAAGAATCGTCCGACCTGATTCAGCACCAGCATCTGCAGCTGCTGCAACAGCAGCAGCAACAGCAACTGCACGGTGGTCGAGAAGTCGGATCGGACGACGAGCGGTCGGTGGCAGCGGACTCGTGGTCAATAAAGAGCGAGTATGGAAGCACTCTCGACGATGACCAGCGTCACGCGGATGCCGCTGAGGCTCTTTCCTCCGCCGCTAACTTCCGCGCGGCCTCTGACTACAGGTTTATGTTTATTTTAACTCCGAGAAAGCGCTGGAAAAGTAGTGATTGTTTCTAGGGGTTTTGAACTTTCAGAAAAGTGAAATAGGAGCTCAATTTAGCTGATTGGATCAGTTACTAAAGTTTAATTTTTACTATTTTGATGATTTTGAGAATTCAATCTTAAATTTGATCTATTGGAAATTGAATGTAGGTTTAGATGGATACAGCTCAAGGATTAATTGTTGAAATGGGCAATTTTAGGAACCTCATTGCTCCATAAAATGGTAGCTGAATGGTAGAAGAAAGGCCACTGTGAAACTCTTCAGTAGAATGATTAAAACATTTCAACATCTTGTCATATATGTTATTCATTTCTTGTTTTATTAACTTAATTCTCTGATTCTGGATTATGCAAACATGAAATGTTGGGGACTTGGTTGCTTGACCTCCTCTCTCTCTTTCTCTCTTCCCCTCTGTGTGTGTGTGTGTGCGCACGCTTGTTTAATGTTAATTGTATTATAGTATATTTGTTTAGGTATATGCTCCATTTTGAAAGTGATTTGGTTGGATTTCTATTCTCCTGGATTAATAATTGATAATTGGCTTGTTGTTAGGAGAAGCGGATATGTTGTGATTTTATAATTGCTTGTCTGTTTGACTTGAATTTCATTTCAGATTGAGTGTGGGCAAGCACACAAGATTTTTATGCTATGGTGTTTACACTTGTTTGGCTGTGCAGCTCTGACAAGGATGATTCAGACACTGAAGCGACCATGTCAATGCTTGGCCTTCAGAGTTATTGGGATGCTGCATATGCAGATGAGCTGGCTAATTTTCGTGAACATGGGCACACTGGTGAAATTTGGTAAGCGCTACTTAGAGTCTTAGACTGCTATGTTGCTGGTGTATTGTTAAAGGTTTTGCCTGCCATTCAGCCTTTTGGTATGATACTGCATACCAATTAATGATTGAAAATCCTGCCTTTAGAAAAGGAATGAGACGATGGAGAACTAGACTTTAGGGCTTTCCATCAATACTAAGTCACTAGATCGTTATGCTATATTTATCTATTTACTTGTTTTGCCTCTTCCTAAATAGGTTTGGAGCTGATGTCATGGATGTTGTTGTTTCTTGGACCAAAAGCTTGTGTATTGAAATTTCTCAAGGTCATTTGCCAAATCATGTTGATGAGACAAAGCCTGAGCCTGTTGGACAAGATGATAAATATTTGTCAAATTGGAGTGTACTTGACATTGGCACTGGCAATGGCTTGCTTCTTCAGGAACTTGCTAAGCAGGGGTACACTTTGAGATTTTGCCTATAGTTCTGGTATTATGTGCGATATTATCATATTAATAATTTTAGATGGAAAAAGAAAGAGTAGTTTGTTGTATCTCTTTTTGAAATATATGTCGGCTTGCATCAGTTGGTTCTCTCTTCTTAATTTTATGGCACTGTAATACATATGCTGTGTGTGATCAAAAGATTCTTGTGTTTTCGGACTAAGAGAAGTGATATTAGATTTACATAGATGATATATTGAGATTTTGATTTATAGATGGAACACTTGTCTCTGAAAAAAAAAAAAAATTGCATTAACTGTTACAGCTCACTCGTTAGATTTTTGAAGATAAATGTTGAAATATGTTATTGGCTAGGTTTTGGAATAGATAAGCTATTAAGGTTTTTAGACAAGTTTGAAGCTTTATTGGTCAGTAACCCCTATTGGAAGTACTGTTCTGTACTGCAAAAGAAGAGGTTATTAGACAGAAGCAAACTTCAATATTGTGGTATTTCTTACTAAATCATGAATTAGGAAAAGAAAGTGAATTAGCCCTCAGTCTATGAATGAATCATTGGAACAGCCCAATCTCAAGTTTAACATTCTACTTGGTACAGTTTGCCATGTCAGGCGTAATTCTCATTCCTTTGCATGGATTGATGAGAAAACCTTACTTCCTTATATGCTGAAGTCTTGTCCATATTGTCTTGTATAATATTCATTTCTAGAAATTTTTTATCATTGTACCTAGGGATTCAGTTCACATAGAAGCTATAAATGTTCAAAGTGAGATTAACTGAGGAGGGCATGGAAAAGGAAGGGTGGAATTATTTGATCATTTTTTGCCATATCTATATGTATCCTTTTCTTGAGAGGAAATGCGTATTTGTTTCAGCGTTGGTTAGATATATTTTTATCAGGGATAAGGAGTAATGTGATTGAATATTTGTGGAGCTATGTTATAAACATATTTTTAGAAAAAAAATTAACTGAATAATATTTCTTTTTCATTACCGTTCTTTACTAGAATTTATAATGAATGATTGAGCAATTTGTAATCTTGATTCAGGTACTCAGATTTAACTGGAACTGATTACAGTGAAGGGGCAATTGATCTTGCTCAGAGCCTTGCTGATCGTGATGGATTTTCCAGTATTAAATTTTTGGTATGAACATAACTTAGAAAATGCTAACTTAAAGTAATTATAAATGAACAAAACTTTGAGAATGCTAACTTGAAGTAATTATAACTGGTTTACTTATAAATCTGTGCCGAATTTAATATATTTTATCCTGCATCATTATGAGTTTAGTGTTTTCCTTTTCGTGATTGCCTACCATGTCGGATGGGTTCATGAGTTGTCTTTGGTTATATTTAGTAATGACTTGGATGCTTGTGTTCAATATGTCTTAGGCTTTTGAATTATGTCTTTTTGTTCAAAACATTGGTGAAACATGCTTTTAAGTTTAAAAAACGGTGTATAATCAAGGAGAAAAAAGGGCTGCTTGTTGAAACTCTCTGAGTCTTGAAAGGCCCTAAGAAGCCAGAATTTGATGTCCAGCAGAAGTTGGGTTTGGCTAAAGGAATCCAAACAGAAAAATGAAGATCCATGTTGTGAGAAATGGAGAGATGCAGTCAAAACTTTGATGAACTCAAAGATTATCTAGTAGCTGACAACTGACAACCAAGATAAGTGAGTGTCACTGGATCAGAGTCTCTAGGGGAACAGGTTTTAGCCCTCTATTTAGAAAACAGCATGACCTGCACAAATGGGGCAACCTGCCTCTAAAGTCTAAATTTAAAACTTCAATCATATGTATAATGATTGTTAACAACTTGTTGAGTATATTGTTTTTTTATTTGTAAAGTATATTGTTATAGATGATCTACCTTAAACTAGTCCATCTCGGTAGGTTTTTTGGTTTTGGCCATCAGTCCATCTCAGTAGTTGTTTCCTATATATTTCTTGTTATCACCTGATTATTTTGGACAACATTGTGGAAATAACCATTTTCATTTGTTTTAGGTTGACGATATTCTTGAGACAAAGTTGGAAAGACAGTTTCAACTTGTCATTGATAAAGGGACTCTAGATGCCATTGGATTGCACCCTGATGGCACTGTCAAAAGGTAACACTAAGATCATCTTCATTGCTGATATACTCTAGTTATTCTACCTGTGTTTGTTCATGGAATCCCATCAACTGAATACCAATATGAAATTTTCGGTCCTTCCAGTTGAGTTTCATATATCTAAATGCGTATTTACTTATAAAAGTACTTTATCCAGTTTAGGGGTTTAGGTTGCTAGTTAACTGAAATTCGTTTCAAGTTTCATTCAGTAACCTTGGAAAACACTCCAAAATCCCGTTGACTTTGTCTTTTTCAGGATCATGTATTGGGATTCAGTTGCAAAGTTGGTGGCTTCGGGTGGACTATTAGTAAGAATCCCACGGCTTCTCTTTTTTTCATTTTTTTCATTTTTTCCTTTTAAGAGTTAAGGATAAATGTGTAATGATCAGACTCAGATGGTGCAAAGTAAGATGTCTTATACCATAAACAGGTGTAAACTTTCTAATTTTGCACCATCATAAGCTAGTCCTAACCCCATATATAAACATCCTAGAAAAAAACCCTCATCTTTTTCTGTGTTTTTCAATTCTTATAGGTTATCACATCATGCAATAATACAAAGGATGAACTGGTGCAAGAAGCTGAAAATTTCAATCTGAGATGGATTGAAATGGCTGAGGATCCCAACACACCCAAAGACCAAAAAACCAGCAGGGATCCTCCATTTCAGTATCTTAATCACGTTCGGACGTATCCAACATTCGTGTTTGGTGGATCTGTGGGATCACGTGTTGCTACCGTTGCTTTTCTCCGGAGTTGAAAAATCACTCTGTTCTCTACCGTGGTAGATTATTCTTGGGGTTAGTGTGGTTTACAAGGGGATCGTGTGATTCGTGATATAGTAGTTGACATGTTTAAAAGTTAGTTTGGAGATTCTACCTTTGATGTTTAATTGTGTTATTGTGAACGAAAAATTTTAAGGAGATTATCTGAGTAAGACTTTTTTTGTTTTTTGTTTTTTGTTTTTTTTTTTTTAAAATAAGATAGATACTGGGGTCATTTTAAGATTGGTGTTTTGGCCAATTTCTCGTTGGCAACAACATCTCGGATTTGGAGCACATAAGTAGTGCTAGTAGCATCGAAGAGATTAAAGTTCTTTCTATAAAGAGTGTGGATGCCGATGTCTTTGAGAGTAGTTTGGTCAAATCCTAGGCCTCGGAGACAAAATAGATGTCGTGCATTCCGGTAACGTAGGAATTTAAAGATAGGGTAAGGTAATTGAGTCATTTATAAGATACATTTATCAGAAAAATATTTAAATTTAATGACTCAAATGTGACATTGGAAAGTGTTACAACTCTTTATATATATATATATATTAATTTGTTAAAGATATTTTATTTATTATTTATGATATTTTTATGGTCAAATATAATAATTTAATAATTAGCATTACGAGGACTTATATATAATTTTTTTATTAAGTATTTAAATTTTCTCTTGTATATTAATAACATAATAAAAAAACAAAATAAACCATTAAATAAACAAAAAGTCGGACTATAGAAATTTGAATTCTATATATGTAATTTTATAAAACTTGTGAAATATAGATTGTATTCTGGGGAGGCTATATGGTTTTTTCTTTTTTTCCTGAACATAGGAACATTTTAGATCTAGCGGGGAGGTGGGGTGTTTTTTTGCAAGCACAAGGTGGGAGTTGAACTCCAACCTTGTGGCCTCCAATCCATAGAGGTAGGACGGTGAACTAGCTAGCGTTATTAGCATTTACTTTTGGAGAGAGGTTTAAAAATCATTGACTCATATGAACTAAAATAGAAACAAGGAAAAGCAAAGCTGTCCCACTAAGAAAGGTGAAGCCAAGAGTCCCCAAAATCACCCTCACCAGCTCAAACAACTCCAACATCTGAGCATCTCTTTTGAGTTTATAGTTGTACCCAGATGCATAATTCCAGCCATATTCGCGTCTGTAGCATCTCTCTAGCTTCTCCTTCCCCTTAGCCTTCTCCAACCTCTCCCTCAGAACGCTCAAATTCTCATCAACAAGCTTGCTTGATCTTCCCGGAGCTAGTGCATGCATAACAAGATATATCCAAATACTAAGCATGAATAAATCAAGAGAGATCAAACTAGGCATTGAATTATCAAGAAACATATCAAAAGAAGAAAAAGAAAAAAAATCAAGATGGTACTTACCTTCATCTCTATTGCTTTGAGCTCGGATTTGGGATGCTTGATGTGGAGTAATTCTAAACTTGAAAGATTGCCTGAATATTGCAACAGGACAGGAGGAAGATAGAGAGGAAGCCATGATCATGATTTTCTGGTATAGTTTCTTCGTATTTGTTCTCGACTAAATATAAATGCAAAGAGAGAGAAGGATATTGTGATTTTGAACAGCTTACTGCTCACCCCTTACCTGATATTCATATTTTATGAGCTAATGTCAAGCTGGAGAAAGAAAGACGGAATATTTCATGCCTTATCTGATGAAAGTAAATCATTGAAAACAGGTATACAGGTGCCAAATACACAGGAAATTAATGAGATTGGAATAGTGTATTTCTCTCCGAAAATATTATATAAATCCTCTTGGGTGACTATGAGTAACATAAAACAGTGATGTGAGGAAAAGTAATTTGATTGCTACTTTAATTTTAATTGCACTGGGTCAAATATGCCAGCATCGTTAAAGAAATGAGGTTTTAGTACCTATGTTTTTGGAATAAGGGTAACCCAACCTGCCAGCCTAAATAGATAATACTAGAGGTATTAGTATTATACTTATAAAATATATAAAAGTGAAAAATTGTAATCTAATATTTACATGAATATCGTAGTCAAAACTAAGTTTTAGATTCAACAGTTAAATAATATTTTAGTATAATTCATTTAGACAAAAGATAAATTGATTTGGGTAAAAAAATTTAGTTAAGGACATTATCTCCAATCATACTTTTAACAGTCGAAACAAATATAACAATTAATTTGAATTTAACTAATATCACATTTAAGTTACCATTTTCTTTTGACAAAAACGAATTTTGATAAAAAAAAATATCAAGAAAACCAATGTAGAAACCCTTAAAAAAGAGGAAGTAACCTTTCAAAGAGGGAAAAACCCTCATAAGAGAGGAGAGAACTCCCACCTTAAGCCATTCACCCTAACTACCAAGGGAGAGAGAGACAGCGATGGTAAAGGAGAAGAAAAAAACAAGAGAAAAAAGAGAAAATCAGGGTTAGAGAAGAAGTTAGGGGGCAAACCTATAAATGACTATTAAGCATATTAATTTGGATGCCACCAACTCTTTAATTGTAAGATAATTATTAGTTAACTACCCATCCATAGAGGATGGTCCGATGCCACCACCTCTTGGATGAAGATTTGGAAATAACCAAGGTTTTTAAAATTGGACTGGTTATTGAACCATTTTCGGGTTTGGTTTTTGGTTTGATCGGTTCAATCGGTTGAACCGGTGAACTGGTCAGTTCAAATAACAAGAGAAATTTGATGAGATGGATAGGTAATTTTGTAATTTTATTAAAATTAAGGATTAAAATCGGTATAAAAAAGGAATGATCAGGGTGAAATTGGAAAAAAAAAATTGCATAAGAAATTGAACCGGTAGTTTTTTCGGTTCTATTGGTTTCACCGGTTTCACTGGTTTTGAACGGTTTTGACAAATTTTGAACGGTTTTTGACCGATTTTGACATCAAATGATTTTTTTATGTGAACCGAGCCATTTTTATTATCAGGTACCGGTCTGACCAGTTCAACCAACCGGTCCGATCTAGTTTTAAAAACCTTGGAAATAACTAACATGGTTAGTAGTATCATAATGGTATTTCTTTTGATTAAGAATTGCAGGATCAACCAAAGAATAAACTGGGCCTAAGGTCATGAGAATGATGGAGCTATAACTAGAGGTGAAAATGGATATCTATCAATAAGTAGTATTTAAAGAAGATTACATATATATATATATATGGTAATTAAAATGCTATGATTAACAATGAAAATATTAAAATATCTTTAATAAATCAATGTGCAAGAAAGATTTGTTAAGAATATTTAAATAATACTTTAACAAGATATCTTAATCTTCATTTTTCTCATTTGTTTGAAAGAGACAATTATTTTTACTAAAGGGAAAGGCGACAGGGAAGGAGAAAGGATTGACTCGGGTTCAAACACCAACCTAACCAGGTGTCTCCTATGTGCAGCAGGTGACAAAGGCCAAGCGTGGGGAATGTAAAGAGAGATTTCACTCCACAATCTCATATGTTCTCTTTCTGTGCCTTTAAAATCATTGAAGCGATGAATCCTTTGGTAAATTCCAAATAAGGTACCTAAACACAGTTAAATGTGACGTCTTTTCAGTAAGGCTGGGATATACATAACAGTAACGCATCTGTAGCTTGTTGTGGTCATGGCTTCTTTGAAGAAGGTTTATATCAGGAGATAGTTACGAGTCAAGTGAAATTGGAGGGTTTGGCAAGCATATTGATGGAATTCAACCAGCTTCAGACCTTCCTTACCAATTTTTTAGGAAACATTTTCTGAATTGTGATGCATTAATTGGTATTGTAATGTTCCATTTTCGAATTCGTTGGATCTTAGAAAAATAATTAATCATTTGAAATATATAATCATATATTATAAAGTTCACTAGATAGTTTGTCATATTCAAAAACCAAAAAAAATAAAAAAATAAAAAATTTCACGTTTGTATAACTTATTATTAGAAGAACTAAAAAATAAAATACCTATCCGAAAATTATCCATGCATAAAAATTGAAACAAAAAATTGTTATAAAAGACATTCAAATTAAATAACTTAGATATTGTACCATATACAGCACATTCACCATATAAATTTCTTTCTTTTTTCCAAGGGCAAATATATCAGTCAGGTGTTTAGCATTTGATAGAATGAAAAACAGAATAAACCTTTCAATAAACAGAGAGTATATAGATAATGTTAAAATTGAATCATATATCTGTAACTTCATATATAAAGTTTGTGAAATAGAGGTTTTATTTTGGGGTGGCAATATGCCATTGATATTGGTGAGAGGTTCAAATTAAAATCATTGATTCAAATGAACTAAAATATAAACAAGGAAAAGCAAAGTTGTCCCACTACGGAAGATGAAGCCAAGAGTCCCCAAAATCAGCCTCACCAGCTCAAACAACTCCAACATCTGAGCTTCTCTTTTGAGTTCATAGTTATATCCAGCTGCATAATTCCACTCCTTCACCTTAACCTTCTGATCTATCCTCTCCCTGCTCAAATTTGCATCAACAATTTTGCTTGATCTCCCAGCAGCTAGTGCATGCACAAGAAGATATATCCAAATGCTAAGCATAAATAATCAAGAGCTTGAACTAAGAGCACTGATTTATCAAGAAATATATCAGAAGAAACAGAAATGAATTTTTAGGTAGTACTTATACCTTCAACTCTATAGCTTTGAGCTCGGATTTGTGATGGTTGAAGAGGAATACTTCTAAACTTGAAATTTGGTCTGAATATTGCAACAGGAGAGGAAGGAGATAGAGAAGAAGCCATGATCATGATTTAATTTCCTGCTAAAATTCCTTCGTTTTCAACTCTAAATATAAATGCAAGCAGAGAAGGCTATATATATTGTGATTTTTTAACAGCTTTCCTTAATATCTAGACATATTTTATGGGAGCTTGTGGTGGTCATGGCTTCCTTGAAGAAGCCTTGTATCAGGACCATAGTTAGGAGACAGCGAAATCGGAGGGTTTTTGGCAATCATAGACCTGGACTGCAACCAGCTTCTGACCTTCCCTGCCAATTTATTAGGTAACATATTGTGTGGATCGCGATGCATTAGTTAAGGATATCCAGAGGTTGTGGCAATAACTAATTACACACTATATTGTTATAAGATCACATAAAATCTAATATTTTTTTTAAATAGTTAATTATAGTATTGAAAATATTAATATATATTGATTTTAATATATTAAATAAAAAATATTAATTATTTTATCATCTATCAACAAAAAATTACAGTAATTAGTTATTTTTAACGATTAAATTAAATAAAATCAATTTTTTAAAATGTAATATTTAAAAATTTATATAGTCATAATATTTTTATGTGTGGCCATAGTTTTGTCCATATAGACACATTTAGGTATTATGATGTTTCATATTGGAATTCATGGGATGCAAGAAAATAAATTTAATCATCTCAAATTTATAATCATATATGCTATATAATAAAATCTTCTAAATTATAGTAAATTACATCCAAAAGCAAAATAATTATATAACTTATCATCAGATATAGTAGAAATAAAATACTTACCATAACATCATCCATATATACATAAAAATTGAAACAAAAATTAAGTTATATAGTCAAGCCAACCAAATGAACATATATGATAAATCAATCAGCGATCTTTGAGCTCTTTATTTCCACCATAAAGGCTGCAATGTATCTGCAATCTCTCATCTTCAACCCAGCATTTTTCAATGACATTCATGTCCTGACCAGGAAACCTCATGAACTAACAAAATTATATATGCGTTGTCCTTATGTTTGGACAGTGCTCATTATGATGTTTCAAGTCTTCAAACAATCTAGCATGCATGAATTTTATTATTTTTTCCCCCCAAAATACAGTTGTGTGTGTTTGGGCTTTCTTTTATGTTGTTGGGGCCTTTCTGTTTTAATAATTTTTGTTTAGCATGGTCCAAAAAGGAAAATCATTTCCATTTAGAGCCATTAGATCCTAACATCTAGCCTCTTAATATTTTGATTTATCATAGTAAGGAATAATATTAATTGCAATGTGATTTATATTCATTTTCATCCCATATATATTCCTTCACAATCTGGTTAGTAGTATTTTGATATGTCCCAATATGGCCACCAAAAGGGCGTGAATTGGGTGTTAATTTTTTTTTTTCCAAGTTCTTGTAAAAGTTACCAATTTTAATCAACTTCTACAATTTTTTTTTCTCTCAATTTGTAAGTATACAATGCACAATCAAGACATAAATCCCAACAAAGTAAGAGAATAAAGAAAAGGAAAATTACATGTAGCAATTTATAGTAGTTCGGCTATGATCCAAAAACTCAAATAATTTAAAATCACAAAAGAAAAGAAAATTTCAATGTGGTGATTTATAGTAGTTCAGCTGTGATCCAAAACTCTTAACAATTTAAAATTACAATTTTTGAAATGGGTATCAGCCTTTGGGGAACTGCCCCATTTCATTAAAGGGGACTTATCTAAAATTTTATAAGATAGGCTGAAAGCAGGCCAGTTTTTCTTTTATTTGAAATACAACCACATAATGTACAAATTACATCAATAGAAGAAAATCGAAACAAACTATAGACTGTAAACCGGTCAAGGCAAGAATCGAGCTTACATTCTCTAGCTGATAAGGCCTGGGCCTTTGGCCATGTTTAATTCTGATTAATTATTTAAATAAGTTGTACAATAATGTTTAAGAGTTAACTATTTTGTAGTTTAAATTAGTCTAAATTACAAAATAAAACCTATTAAATGAGGGACAATTCTCAATATTAGAAGGTTCATATTTGTCCAATAAATATTGTGCAATGCATATTATGTAACATTTGTTTGAATGTTTAACTAAGTGACATTTTGG
>BPVZ01000221.1:262883-284684 GCA_020521535.1 Rubroshorea leprosula | reverse complement strand
ATTGATATAAATTATACTATATAAATTAATAAATGAGTAAGAAAATTTTTTATAATTTTGTGCTTCTAACATAAATTCCTAACTTCGTCCTGTTGATAAAATCAATTAAAAAATATTTTATAGAGTAAACAATATATTAAAATTATAGTTCGGTCCTATATATATATATATATCTATTAAAATATTTTAATAAAATAAATTTATAAAACAAATTATATTTTTAATATATAATCCATCGTGTCCTCTTTACTGCTATCCATAAACTGAGTATTCAAGTATTTCATGAACTAACCTCAGACATAAGAAATCAGTATCCTGAAGTAGAGTATGAGGTAGACTGAAAGGGAGAACAGGGCAAAGACATGTTGCCAAAACAGAAGGGCTGAAGCCTCTTTCGCTGCATATCCCCTCAAGCTTGCAACTGCACCCAACAGGATGGCACTTGGTGTTGTGTACTGAAGCAGAAGCACAAATCTGTACACTTCATCCCCAGATACCAACACCCTCCATTTATTGGCTAATTGAATGATCCCAATTCCTATAAGGGGAAGCACTAGAAGCCTTGCTATGATGATTCCCACAGTGGTGCGAAGTCCCAGCCTGGATTCGTTTGGTCCCTCCGTTAGCATTCCTCCCAGAATTAGCATCACTGATGGCACCATTGCCTCCACGATGATCTCTAAGCTGCCTGTGATGATGGAGAAGGCTGTATCAGTACCAAAAACAAAGGTGTTTACCTTCGGTATCATCCCTATGATAATGGTTAATACAAAGGCCAGCAAGGGAGGCTGGAGAATGTGATGGATTGGAGTATGTTCCGCAACAATTCTGATCTTTCTAACCATTTTTGGGACTGCCAGACACTTGATGGATTTGGGACTGCCTGGAGTTTCCTCCCCGATTGATTCCAGATCAGGGATATCTGTTCTGGATTCTCCAGTGAAGCTGTTGAAGATCCTTGCAATGAAGGGTGTTTTACTGTGCTCTGTTTCTTTGGCCTCCAACCCCGGCCACTCTGCTTCAATGAGAAGCGGGCTGCTGAGGTTGACATGTACCTGTTCTTCTTCTATTTCCACGATCTCTGCCTCGTCTTCCTCCTCTTCCTCCGCCGCAGTCTTCCAGTACTCCAGTGGCGGCTCCATCATGTGATAAACGAAGGTATAAACAAGAACAACAGATACCCATTGAGAAAAGGATACATACGCAACACCTTCCGAGCAAGAGGATCCGAAGGGGTTGTCCGTTGTGTGGCAGACCGCTGAAACTACCACAATGGGGATATTCCCTGTGTTTCCAAACGCAGTCATGATGACAGTGAACCTGAAGAACTCTGGAGGTGGACGGCAGATGAATGCCACCAAACAACCCAGAACGCAACCAACGGTAGTGCTGATGATTACATTCACAGGGATGAACCACCATTCGACGAAATGCCTGAGAGACATATAAGGACCAAGGTGGGTAAAAATCAAACAGGGGAGGAACAGATAGAAGACAAGCCTGCTCAAGACATGGAGAGTGGCTTTGGGAAGGAATTGGATTTTTGGGTGGGTGAGAACCAGACCTATTAGAGCTATGGAGAGGAGTTTCGATATGGGCAATACCGCATCAACCACATCTTCCCCGATCGATTTTAAGGTCTTTTGCAGAAAAACAGGGGAAGACACCATTTATGTTCAATTTATTCAACTTTTAACCCAGAAGATGAAAGAGAAATGAAAAGGATTTAGAATTTAAAACCAACCCAGTTGCCGAAAATCAAATCCCACCACTGTATTTGAAAAGTTCATCATGAAAGGAAAATGGAAAAGTTCCAAGAAAATTGGAAAGACTTTTATTTTCCTGGAATCACAGATTGCCTAAAATATCATGCAACCAAAAGTTGCCACAAACTGAGATTTCTTCACAGGAATAGAATCAAGATTACACCAGAAAAGATTAAAAAAAAAAAAAAAACTGATGGAATGGAGAAACAAGAAGTAGGAACTGGTTTGTTTTTTTGGAGGAAAACAATGGGAAGGATAGAAAACTTTGTAAAGTAAGATTGATATTTGGAGATTTGGGGTTGGGTTTGGGTTTGGTTTTGGGGTGGAAGTAAAGTAAAAGTTGTGACTATGAATAGTTGATGTTGATGAGTTGATAATGAAATGAATCTATTTTTTGCTCCAACCGTTTACTTCTTAATTAATAAAAAAATAAAAAATCAATTATTCAAGACCAATTCAATGCTTTGTTGGCTGATAAAAAATGAAATTTCAATTTGTTTATTGCTGGCAGTTCAGATTGTGTTAGCTGATAAAGATCCCGTTTTGAGTTGTGAAATTTTATATTCTGCGATGCTAGTGGACAATTTTTTTGCTTCATTTTTTTATATAATTTTTATATGTTATTAAATAAATAGATATATTTAATATTATAGATTTTATATAAATTAAAAAAATTAATTATTTTAATGATATATTAAATTATGTAAAAAAATAAATAAAATAATTATTCCAATAGTATTTTCTTTTTATATTTGACTGTTTATAAATAAGATGTAACTGTATATTGTTGTTAAATGGGTACCATTTTTTCACAACCAACCCACCTACTAAAGTACTAACTCTTTCATTTTGATGTCTAGGAGGATATTTCAGAAACACAGCTTTTATTCGCAATATTTATTCACAACAAAAATATTACAACATGATAGGAGATATTAGTATTATCTCTTTTAATGTTGCAGAACGTGTAAATTGGTACAATATTTCACTCCACTTATTTGACTGATTTCTTTCTTCTTTTTTTTTTTTTTTTCCTTTTTATAAAATTTAGAAGGGTAAAAATGTTATGGTATATTTGAAAAAACTACTTTGTGAGATGTTTTGGGTAGAAAAAAAAAGGCTCAACTATCACAAAATACCCCTTAATTAGATGTACTCCGTATAATAGTACTACGTATTTATGTGTTTTATAACGCAATTATTGCACCCAGGATATGATGATCATTGGGCAATATCGTGTCCAAATCCAAATACATTGGAATATTGTGTTCTCTCTTTTTTGTTTAATGAAGATTTTTTTCTATATATAAATAAAGAAGAAGAAGAAGAAATATTCTTTAAGCAAGATTTTAATGTTTAACTGTCAAAAAAAAAAAAAAAAGAAAAAAGAAAAAAAAAAGAGAAGCTCCTAGCATTATTTTGGGGAATAAAAGGTCCACATTCAGCAGCCGTTGCCATTACCAGTTACTATAATTGTGTACTTTGTAATTTGTATCCCACGACGTTTACACGTCTTAATTGAATAAGGCAAATTTTTATTGGTACACCAGGGGACTGCTAGCCCCCGAAGCTTGGGCAAATTTTCAATATTTTCACGAAGTGTTAATAATTTTAACTTAGACCCTTTAAGTTTTACAACTTTAGAGTATGGAAGCTGATTGAACCAGAACAATTCCACTAAATATTAGAAATGTTTCTAAAATGAATGTAACCCCCTTAATTTTTTTCTTTGTTTCTTCCTCATCTCTACATTTCTTTTTGTTTATTCATTTTTAAAGAGACGCCAATAAAATTATATTGGCTCCGTTTCAAAGCGGACCTGGTCAGAACCAGAAACTTGCAACAGCAAAGCTTTCAAATTTCAACAGATCATCTCATAATAAACCCTGAAATGAAACCTTTGGCAAACTCTGCAGCATGAAACAAAATCACCCAAGTTGACACGGGCAAACTCAACATAACAAGTGCCATCATCCCCAACCCCACACTCGGCCTAACATTCATCAAAAAATTCTGCAACAACCCCACTGCCACAATAATATTTGCATTGTAATGCACAAAATATCGTTTCTCCCATTCCATCCAACCGTCTGGCAGCTTCTCTGACGCCTTGATCTCCTTAATGCGCATCCTTAGTTCGATCATGCTCTCATCCACGAGTTTACCCTGATAAAAATCTCGTCTATTATCCTTCCCTCCATGCGAAGAAGCCATGGTGACAATTAAGGGTCTTTTCCGGTACCTTTGGATTGAAGGGAGTGGCTGGTAGGGCAGCGTGTAGGAGGAACGTTTGGTTGCTTCCATGAGTGACAAGGGATTGAAGCTCAATCATTGAATAATTCAGGAAGAAATTAACATTCTTATATACAAGTTCAAAGAGGGGAAAGTAACGTATGAAGCCAGTATGGAAAACTTGGCGAGAAAGGATTGTGCAGCATCGAATGCGCATTTCATGTTTGTATGGGTGCGTTCTTCATGAAGAAGAAAATGATTAGCCTTTCTTGAAGATGCATCAAAATGAAAACTAGAAGCAAATCCTAAGGACAAATCGTGACTTACATTCCTGAAGATGTGTACCCCGCATACAAGGCTAAAAATGTGTACGCAGATGTGGAAACTTCCTTAAACAAGTAAAATAATTAAAATGACAAAAGAAAAAAATGAAATAGGGGGGAGGGGGCGGGAATTCATTATGAGATTATTATTTTTTTTTTCAATTAAATGTTCGAGTTTCAGGATGAAAGGCATTAGTCATCATATGAGGAGTGAGGAGCAGCAGTGCATCCAGGATCCAAGGGGTCCTCAGAGCCACAGCAATGCCAGTATTGAAAAACTTTTCCAGAGTCCGGAGTATCCATGGTGCCACCAGAGTAAACACTCTCAAATTTCCTCTTTGTTTCTCCTGAAACAAATATGAAGGTATTGTAAGTGTTCAGAAAGCACTCATGAGAAGGACTACCTTTCATGTCTATCGGTCAATCAAATTCTAAACTCAAAAAGGTGGCAATGCTTCAAACAAATAACATTCTCTGGGGTTAGAAGATGCAGGATGCAGAGCAAGAAACAAAGAATAGATAAATAAGGAGAAATACAAAGAATGAGAAGTGGAAATATATGGAAATAAGGTGGAAATATATGGAAATAAGGTGGAAACGATGAGAAAACAGAGGAAAACAAATAGAAGAATATGATCACAGTCACATTTCAGTTAGAACTTGGATCAACAACATCTATCAACATTGCAGTTTTACAACCCTCACCTCCCCTTCCCCTACCCCTCACCCTCAACATTGCTGAAAACATCAGCATACTCACCATTCCACTAATGTGCACCACACAAACTAACATCTTTCTTAATATTTCCAATTACAGACAAATGATTATAGAGAAGAAATCAGAAGTTTGAAGTTTCTTTAACTTCACCCTGATGCCTACCTTCCCATTCAAAATTAACTTGTTGATTAATCATTCAGACCCCAAATCTTTGGAATCCAATCTAGAAAAAGAACACCCATGAGTCCCAACCAGTTTTCTAGTTAAACCTTCCCAGAAATATCAGGGGTAAACCTAACCTAACCTTAAAATCGTTTTCTTTATTACATTTTTCCAAGGAATTACACACGTATATGTGATCAATCAATTAAACAAAACTTCAGCAATTACAACCCACAATGACAAAATACCAGCTTCAAGCAAAATCTTTAAAAAAGGAAGCTTGTAGAGAATATATAGCATTATCAAACAGAATACATATGGTACCAACAAGAACTTAACCAAGCTAATACCCACTAACTTAAAAACCTTCATTTGGGACCGAGGGTCAGAAGTTGAAATTTCCATGATGCCAAGCAACTAACTTTCCAATGTATAAAATAACAAACAGAGTACATATAGTTACAAAGCAACATCCTTTATATAACAAGATCAAGGAAATCACAGGTATACAGTTAAAGACCAAAATACACAGTCATGATGAAACAGGCACAAAGTATGGAGAGAAATGATCATTACCTCCAAAATGGGCAGTGTGGAAGCGGCAGGCGCGAGGGTGATTGAGCAAAAGGTCGAACTGGGTCTTGCAATTCTTGCAAGTTCTGAGGTTTTGGGTATTTGGGTTTGCAGCACAATGGATTGGGAACGATTTGGGAAGATTTACGAGTGAATTTCTGAATCCCAGCTGAGTCCGCACTCTTTGCAGAGAGATTGATGGGTTTACCGTGAAAGAAGGGAAGAAAGACTGTGGATAAGAAACTGTGAGAACCATGTTCCTCTGCTTCATCATCTTCCACTCTTCACCCTTTCCGTCGTCTTCATCTCAATGTCAAGTGCTCGACCCTTCAAAGTTCAAACCCAACTAATCTTCTGGGGGCGAATATGTTCAGGGCCTACCACTTATGTTTGAGTTAGTTGGACTTAGAAGAACGACCCAGCCCATCTCATCCTATGCCATTTTTTTTTTTAAAGAAAAAAAGGTCAGTGAAGAATCTTGTGCCAATTATTACATTTTTGTTTAAGGATCCCCTGTTTAGCAGTTTGGTATAATTCAGATTACAAAATAATTTTTTATTGTTTAAACATGAACTTTAATCCCCAAAAGAATACATAATTAGAGAATTATAGCACTCCGAGCTAGTTAAGGTGCACAAAAGTATTCCAGATTCAAGGGCAATTGAGGGCCATTACATTGTTCCCTTTTGAATTTCCTAAAAATTTGTTACAGTAATTGATAACCATAAGCACACATACTAAGAATTATGTCCCAAATCTCATGAAGTAGGTGCTTTGTTTTGTTTTCCTCTTCTGAGCCTGCCTCTTTATTCATTGGTTTTTGGAACCCGAACAGATCCATTTTGTAAAAGTATATGCTCTGTAGGCAAGTTCTTCTTTGCCTCCTTGCTCCCGTCAACTTTCCACATGTGCCATATCGTGGTTTTGGGTGGAGGTGTGGCATCTGTAATAGGTGCAACTAGTCCTGGCTTGCCATCGTCAATAACAAGATCTACCAGTCCGTATTCCTTGGCTTCCCAGGGGTTCATGAAATAATCACGGTCAGTGTCCTCTTCAATCTGCAGAACAATTGAAAGGAGAAGAAAAGAAGGTAATAAAATATGAAGGCAAAGCATATGATGAAATAAAAGAAAGAATTGATGATAGAAGACTGTTATGTCTCAAGTCTGAAGGATTCACAGTGCCCAACCTGCTTTTCAGGTTTCCCTGTGATCCTTGAAAGTATCTTGTTCAGCTTAATCCTGTGATACATCATTTCTCTTACTCGAATGCTCATCTCTGTTACCTGTAATCACGTGCAAGCATAATAGGATAGTGAGACATAGCAGAGAGAGGATCACCAGAATTCAACCTCAATCTTGACAACAACAGGCAGTTCTTTTTTAGCAGCATTTGACTTTAACCAAGCCAGACAAACCATGTAGTCAATGAGGTCCACCACCACCACTAAGAAAACTAAACAGACACCAAGACTTACACTGCCTCCAGCATTTCCTAGTGGTTGATGGATCATCACTTTTGAATTGGGCATGCAAAACCTCTTCCCTTTTGTACCAGCAGCAAGTAGAAATGCACCCATTGATGCAGCAAGTCCTAGGCAAACAGTTGAAACATCTGCTTTGCACAATTTCATTGCATCATAGATTCCCATTCCTACATTCATCAAACCAATGAAGAAAGAACAGCAAAATCAGTATGGCAACTAAGGAGTTCCTTGTATTTACTCAATTAAGTGAAATAACCAAAAATAAAGCCTCAAATAAATCCACTAGCATCATTAACAAGCATTCTTACACAGGGTCCCAACGCAAGTCTTATTATTAAGCAATTAACCAAAATTCCCAATTTAAAGAATAGAATGTGCTGATTATTTTGCACTTGAAGTTAACTAACACAATTTCCATTCTCAGGAAATGGCACTCATCCACTTTCCATATGTGAGACCCAAATGATCATATATAAGACCAAGAGCTTGAAAGATCTATCGGATTCTTGAAACTTTTAAATTTCAAAGAATTAAAAATATATAAGGTAGGGAGAACCATTCATTAATTAGATATGACTATCAAAGATGATATGATGTTCAGAAATGAAGAATGCAATGAAGTAGATAATCAAAATTTACACATAGGTCTTTCCACCAGACTAGACAAAAATCAAAACATTTAGCATCATAAAAAATCTCCTTGATGATTTGGCAGAAATTCAAATCTAGAGATTTATTTTGTTGTTTACATGATGAACTGCTTCATCTTTGATTGATTTATTCACCTATTGCCTGAAACCATCTATGCAACAACTAACATGGGATTCTCCAGCAAACCGGTCATGATTCACAGCCATTAGCTTCTGAGGTCTTAACTAGCTTTTCAAGAACCAGTTTCTTAGTGTGCTTCATATTTTAACCCTCAACTAATCCCTTGCAGGACCTCTGAAATAACAGGTTCAGATTCATGTTATTCAAGCTAGGAATTTCGGATGCTTGCCTTGGTTTAAATCATGGACTTATCTTCACAAAAAGATCCCAAAAAATTAAACAGGGTATACAATTTAAAAGCAACATCCAAATAAAGGCGAGAAGCATAGAAAACAAAACTATAGCATTACCAGCAGTAATAGAGCCACCAGGTGAATTAATAAACAATTTGATGTCTTTCTCTGAATCTTCAGCATCAAGAAATAAGAGCTGACTTACAATGAAATCAGCTGTTGGATCATCCACCTGAAAACATCAATATGACTTTTTTCTAAAAGACAAACTTGAAAATTTTGAAAATTCCTCTAAAATTTCCAGCCATTAGTTTACCATCATTCATAGGCAAATAACTTAGGCATAAACAATGGCCAAAAAAAAAAAAAAAAGAAGCCATAAGCAGCTACAAGATTTCACATAAATTAACCACTATGATATTATAAGATGAATGCCATCAATTGATAATCGGAACTTCCCATATCGTACTATCGTCAACCAACCATCACATGGAAGATAACCCACCTATAATCCCCTTCCCTCTATCTCCCACAAAAACAAACAAATATACAAGTGATACACAACATAACCAATGGACGAATTCTAGAAGAGAAAAGATGGTAAGAGTTAAACCTGAGCGCCCAAGAAGACAATTCTTTGCCGGAGAAGCATGTTGGTGGTATCAAGCTCTTCGAATCTGGGCAGCCATGGAGATGAAGTGGTAGCAGAAAAATCAGGCACATCCCATTTGCTGGATAAGGTCTGTCTCCTTACCTGTGAGCTCTTCGCACCCAGAACACAGGTGGGTGTCCTTCTTCTACTTTTGGTCCAACCAGTACTGCGAATGGTGTCCCTGTTCCTGTTATTTAGAAACACAAACTGTTTTTGAACAAGACACATAGGTTTAGTATGTGGGGCTACTAGGTTTGCTAAACTCATCTCCATCTTTGTGAGGTTGTCGGATATGGGAATTTTCTCAGTTTCGTTTGCTCCTGCTGTTTGGCTCGTCGGAAAATTGATGAGAAAGATAAAACACAGATTAGGATTAGTTTTCGGGTTAACCAAAGGGAAAGGGGAGATAGCAGCGATTTTCTTTAAACGGCGACGTTATGAAGTTAAGGGGAAATCCAACACTGCTATCCACCTCGGGGATACTTTTGCAGATAAGTCCTCAAACTTGCACTAGTTTTTTTATTTCACCTTTTAATATTTTTCTGATGATGATTGCACCCCTAAACTCCTCTATTTAAGCAATTAAAACCCAATTTTAACGGAACTCGTTAACTTCTTCTGTTAATTTATTTAATTCTTTTTAATAAAGAGATAGGATATTTTTAGGTACAAGTTTTACATGTACCCTCTATATTTTGGTTCAGAAGAAAAGAGAAAAAGGAAAAGAGAAAAGAGAAATTATATATATTTTTTATTTTTGTTATTTAAATAAATAATTTGATTAAAATAAAATTTTTCTCTCCTTTCTCTTCCCTTCTTATTCATTCTTCCCCTTTTTTTCATTCCAAATATATTAATAAAGTAGTGTTAGAAATACTCTCTTTTAACACTCTTTTTTTAATATTCTGTTTTGAACACTTTTCATATGATTAGATCACATAAAACATAAATTTAATGCAGTGACGGGTAGTTATATGGAAGTTAATGTTTTCAAATCTTGAATTATGATCAATGATATTAAATTTATATTACATGTTTCTCAATAAAACAAGAGTGCTCAAAAGAGGGTGTTAGAAAAGTATCCATAGCATTTTTCTTTACATATAATAACGGTCATTTATTTTTTATTATAAATAATTAAGATTTATCAAGAATTTTTAAATAAAAATATAATTATTTAAAAAAATGATAAAAAGTATATTAATATCAATTATTTATAAAAGAGATAAATAATAAATATTTTATTTAATTGATATGTATAAGAGTTGTACAAGTGAATCTTAACTCTTATATAAAATATAATAAAAAATGACAATACTATAGTTTTTAATATAATGATAATGTTATAATTATAATATTAGATAAAATTATAAATTTATAATTATGATATATCATTTAATAAATGTAATATGTTATTAAATAAATATATAATATTAAAATAACAAAATTAATTATATAATTACACATAATGTTATGTTGTTAAATGTGACATAACATTTTAATTATATATTTTAAAAAAAACTAGTATTACCTAAATTTGCATAAATAATAATAAAAAAAAAATCAGAGAGAAAGTCACATCGTTAGCTGTCCCGTAGAGTTCGAAAATCCTAATTAGGAAAAATATCACTTGTTACTGGTATGAGTAAAATATATTTGATTTATTTAAATAAAATTTTGAGTTTAAATTTTATAAATAAAGAGAAAAATGTTGAGAGAATTTTCTTTTGTATGAAATTTAACTTGATTTAATTTTAAATTAATCAAATCTAATATAATTATTAGATACGAAAAGATTAATATAAAAAAAATAAAAAATAAAAGTCCGAATTTAGGAATCCTTTTTGGAAGAGGGTATTTTTGTCAATCCATTTTCCAACGTCTTTAGTCAAAAAAAATAGCCGTTGTGCCGCTCTCAGAAAACCTAGACCTTCCTCGGGGAGAATTTTTTCTATAAACTAATCATTCGAAGAAGACAACTGCAAACCCTAGACTACCAGCATCACAATCCCTATATAAGCCCGTCCACTCAGTTTCATTCTTCAATCAAATCTTGCTCGAATTCAACATTGCCAAGCTCTATCCTTTCGCGCGCTCTCATCCCCTGTTTCTAACATTTTCTATTGTTTTCTTTAATTTTGTTAAATATTGATTTTTTGTTTTGCTGCAGGTGTTAGAGTTTGTATTTTTTTTTCCTTTTTTTTTTATTTTGAAATTTCTTGCAGGATCTTTCTTTTTGGCTATTTGCATTTCGTATTTTTTTGGTATATAAAGTTATGGATGCAGGATCTTTGAATTCTTCTTCAAACTTGAAGGGACAATCTAGGTACCCACTTCAAGAACAACTTCTTCAGAGAAGAAATTCTAAAGAAAATGTGAGAAATTGATTGATAAATCTAGGTTTTTGCTTTTTTGTTCTTGATTTGTGGATTTTCCTCCCAATTTAGGGCTTTTCCCCCCTGCTCTTTGATCCCAAATTCTGGGTTCTGCTTCTTTTATTCTAAAAGGGATTCCTTTTTTTTGGGTTCTACCAGTTGGACAGGTTCATACCAAACCGTTCGGCAATGGATTTTGACTATGCACATTTCATGCTAACGGAAGGGATGGAAGGTAAGGAAAACCCAGCAGTGATCTCACCGTCCAGGGAGGCATACCGGAAGCAGCTGGCTGAAGCACTCAACATGAATAGGACACGAATCCTGGCTTTCAAGGACAAACCACCAACGCCTGTTGAACTGTTCCCACACCAGCACTCCTCATCTTTTAACCCTGTGAAATCTGCAAAGTCTCGGAGGAACATCCCTCAGGTGTTTATATTCATCTATATGTAGTTTTTACCTTCAATTATCTCCAGTCTTATAAACATTAACGAGTTTTGAATTCAACAATTGAGAAGAAATTGAATCTATCTGTTGATTAGCAAGTTTTTTGGTGACGTTTTCTGTCTTGCAAGATGGGATGCTTGAACAGGAATGTTTTAAAGATGAATGAAGATTTTGACAGTGAAAAATAGTCACATTCTGAATTTTCTTTCATTTGATTTTCTTTTACAGACTTCCGAGAGGACATTAGATGCTCCAGACCTTGTCGATGACTTTTACCTCAACTTGTTAGATTGGGGTAGCAGCAATGTTCTCGCAATTGCTCTTGGCAACTCGGTGTATCTGTGGGATGCTTCAAATGGTTCTACATCAGAACTTGTCACTATTGATGATGAAATTGGCCCGGTGACAAGTGTAAATTGGGCTCCTGATGGTCGGCATATTGCCCTTGGGTTGAACAATTCTGAAGTACAGTTATGGGATTCTGCTGCTAACAGACAGGTTTGTTATGAATCTTGTGGTTTTCTTCATCAAATTTTGACTACAGCTTTTTTGGTTCTAGCTTTCTGTTGGATATAGCACTGATGATGAATGAATTTATTTCTGATTTTTTCAGCTACGTACTCTGCGAGGTTGTCACAGATCACGGGTGGGATCTCTAGCATGGAACAATCACATCCTAACAACTGGAGGGATGGACGGTCAAATAATCAACAACGATGTCAGAATCAGATCACACATTGTTGAAACATACAGAGGTCACCAGCAGGAGGTCTGTGGATTGAAATGGTCACCCTCGGGACAACAATTAGCAAGTGGAGGAAACGATAATGTCATTCACATTTGGGATAGATCCGTGGCATCTTCAAATTCAGTGACACAATGGCTTCACAGGCTGGAGGATCATACTTCTGCTGTAAAAGCCCTTGCTTGGTGTCCTTTCCAGAGCAATTTGCTAGCCTCTGGTGGAGGTGGAGGTGATCGGACCATAAAGTTCTGGAATGCACATACGGGTGCTTGCTTGAATTCAATTGATACGGGCTCACAAGTATGTGCTTTGCTGTGGAACAAGAATGAGAGAGAGCTTCTTAGTTCCCATGGTTTCACTCAAAATCAGCTTACTCTCTGGAAGTATCCATCTATGGTGAAGATGGCAGAGCTAACTGGTCATACATCTAGAGTACTTTTCATGACCCAAAGTCCTGATGGTTGCACGGTAGCAACTGCTGCTGGAGACGAGACCTTGAGATTCTGGAATGTTTTTGGTGCCCCAGAAGTTTCAAAGCCTGCTCCAAAGGCAAACCCTGAGCCATTTTCTCACGTGAATCGTATCCGGTGATAAGTTACGAGAAGATGAACTGGCTTCCGCATCAGTCCCATTTCATGAGCCACAATGGATTCTGTGTGGAACTCTTGCTATTTGATCTTTCATATGAGATTTATTATTCTCTTAATGTATGCGTTTGGAATATCTCTTATATTCCGATTTAATAAAAAAAAATTTATCCCTTAGTTGGAAAATTATTTAATATGGTTAAAATGTATTTAGTTGTTTTAATTGTATTAAATTATAAGACAATAATTATTGAATAATGAAGAGCGTGTGTTAATGAATTCATCTTTTTTGTTTAATAATTTATATTTTATAATTTTAAAAATATCAACTAAGTTGAGATATAGAAATTATTAAAATACTATTAATAAATATTATGTTTTACATCCACGACAAACTTTTATTTTTTTAAATATATTGTAATTATTTACAGGTTAATTAAGAGATGGGAAGAAAGAGTTTCCGTTGAATATATTGTAATTATTTACAAGTTAATTAGGGGATGGAAGGAAAGGGTTTCCTGAAGTTCGAAAGTACAATTCATGGGAGTTCATGAGAGATTCGAAATTTACAAAAATCCTTTCTCTTTATCCCTCAGTTAACTTATAAGTTAACTTATAAATAATTATAATATGTTCAAAAAAAAATAAAAGTTGTTTTATTAATAAAAGTGTTTTTGTTAATTTAAATATCTACAGCTGCATTTTGGGCAGTTGGTACTGAAAAAACATTTTCGAAAAATTAAACCATTGAAGGCCCAACCCACATGTCATTGGCACTGAAAGTGGGCCCACCTCAAAGCCCAAAATACAACAAAATGGGTAAAATCCGACGCCAATTTCAGTTTTTCCATTTTGTTGTGCGGCTTTGCTTCCGACGGGATCGCCGGAGCAAAAATCCCAACACGGTACTTGAAGATAAGCCGTGGAAGAAGCATAGAAATGAATTCATCCATGATGCTCCGTCGTTTCTTCTGCTTCAACGCCGCATCAACGCCGGCAGCCTCTTCCGCCTCTACTTCCAAGAAGAAACCACTTGTCTTCTTGGGCTCTCCTCAGGTACGCATATATGAATGCAAACTTCTACTGTTTACACTCCCAAACCGTAAGCACTCGTTGGTTCTTTCGAAATGGCTTCTATGCAGGTGTCTGCCACGGTCCTAGATGCTCTTTTCAATGCAGCTGCTGCTCCAAACTCCTCTTTTGAGGTACTGAATCTGCAATGCTCTTAAGACTTTTTTTTTTTTTTTAAAGATATGTAATAGTGGTTTATTTTAGTTGTTAAGGTTCTCCTAAAGGAGATAATGCATAATGAGATATATTGATGGTTGGCTTAATTTGATACTTTGGGTTTTTTTTTTAAAGACCATTTCGTACCTGTTTTCCCCAATTTGTTTTCAGAAGGGAATTTCTGGAATTAAATGATGTTAAAGTAACAATGCAGGGGTAATAGCAAGAATTTTGTTGTGGATTGATAACTTGTGTTCTTTAGGTTGCGGCAATCGTTACTCAACCACCTTCTAGAAGAGATAGGGGTAGAAAGGTGATGCCTTCACCTGTGGCTGAATATGCCCTGGATCGAGGTTTCCCTTCTGATCTCATTTTCACTCCTGAACGTGCCCGAGATGTGAGTTTTCCTTTTTGTGACTGAAATTAGAATGATTCTTTGTAAGTTTGAGTTGAAATTAGAATGATTCTTTGTAAGTTTGAGTTAATTATCAGTTGCAATGGACATTCTAGCTTTCATCCAAGGCAACATTCTGGACCTTCTTGAAATGGAATATCTAATTTAAAACAATTTGATTTTCTTTCATCTTTTGCAGGAAACCTTCTTGTCTAGTATGAGAACTTTGCAGCCTGAACTTTGCATAACAGCAGCATATGGGAATATATTACCTAACAAGTTTCTGAATATTCCACCATTAGGTTAGTCAATGGTACTTTTGCTAACAAAACTTGGAGTTTTATTATTTGTTGCTTCAACCTAGACAACAATACCTTTTGTAACTATAGATAGCCTTGAGTTATTGTTCTAATTTCAATTTGACTCCGTTAGAAGGAATTTTAATACTTTGCGGAAAAAGTATAAATTTCTTCTGGAGTTTATGAGGCAATTTATTGAGTTAGTAAAATAGTTATATTAATTATCTTGAAGTTTCAATGTGCTTTCTCAGGGACAGTTAATATACATCCAAGTTTACTTCCATTATATCGTGGTGCTGCTCCTGTTCAAAGAGCATTGCAGGTTCTTCCTTTTTATGTATCTCATTATAGTTCTTCACTTCTTTGGATGTTTATGTAATTTCCCCATGACATACAATCACATTCAGTCTATGCAATAGGATGGTGTTAAAGAAACTGGAGTATCATTAGCATTCACTGTGCGTGCTCTAGATGCTGGACCTGTCATTGCTTGTGAAAGATTAAAAGTTGATGATGAGATTAAGGTAAGGAGAAACGTTTCCTGTAATTACAACAATGATAATGGCTCTTATAATCTATGAGATCAGCATTCTTCATTTTTGTGAAAACTTTAGCTGTCTTTTTGGCCAACACTAAAACTTTAGCTTGATGAGTCAAAAAGATGTCTAAAGACCAATTACTGATTTGCAAACAAGGTTTATGTTAGTAGGCAAATTGTACTTCCATGTAGAGCCCTTTTCATCAGATGCATACTTTAAATTTTTAGTTTTTTCTGTGGTTTACTTTTTCTTTTCATTTTACCTTTTTTCTGCTCTTGTATTTGATGTGGCATTGTAACTCGTGTTTTCTGACACTGGCATGCATGCACAGACTTAATCATGCATGCACATCTGCTGAGTAGTAGTATGCCTCCAACTCCAATTTTGCTTAAATAGTTTATGTTTACAATCACATTTATTAGCATACAGCCTCCCTATTTTATTAATCTTTTCCTTAAAGGAAAAATATTTTTCTTAATTATTAGGTTAACTACTTTATTACTTTTGACTTGCAGGCACCAGAACTACTTGCATTACTTTTTTCTCAAGGTGCGTTCTTTTTCCTACTCATTTTTTACAATATTAATCATTTTGCTCATGTATGTAGGCATATCCCTTTTTTGGTTCAGTTACTTTCTCCTTTCCATTTCTTCTTTTGTGTTTGTGATGCTTTCTTTAATTACACAGGTTCTAAACTTCTAATTCGTGAGCTTCCCTCCATTTTTAATGGATCAGCCAAGGAAAAAGCAGAACCTCAAGATGATTCTAAAGCTACCTTAGCTCCGAAGGTAAACCATGATTTTTTTCTTCATGTTGTAGTGGAAGAGGTACTGGAAAAGAATGGATTTATTTTTAATTCGTTCACTATGTCCCAGGTTTGTTTTAAAGAACTATTTTGAGGTTTCCTGGAATCAATCTATGAACATTCAAGCATATTTAATCTTGACCTTTCTTAAGTGGTGGTAATATCACACATCGGTTGAGTGTTGGGGTTTGTTATACCTCTTCCAATTAGTTTTAAGGTTGGATTCCTTAACATTTTCTAAAGCATAAGTTTTTAATTTCTCTGCTAATTGCTTATCATCCCTGTCTTCAATTTCATTAATTTCCCATGTGAGAGGCCTGTTTTCTCCTTTGATGTATGGTGGGCCAGTTTCCCATGTACTTGTTCTAAGTTTTGCTTGCAACAGATTTATTACTGAAGCATGTTATCATTAGTGAACTTGGACACTTCTTTTTTTCTTTTTTTCTTTTTTTTTTTGCAAATTTAATATTTCCCTGTTTTAAGCAGATAACTCCTGAAGAGTCATGGTTACCATTTGATCAAGAAGCTTCAGTCCTACATAATAAGGTACCTTATCTCCCTAGTCCTTGGACTCTCGCTATGCAGTCATGACAAGCAACCTCTTTAGGTTTGTGCATTTGCAGGATGGCCAGGAACCCGAGCTAAAGTTACAGTTATTGATGATAAAAATAGCAGCTGCAATATCTTAGAACTCAAAATAGTCACAACTAGAGTATGCTCTGATGGCAATATTCATCGCAATGAAGCAGATGACATTGTTTTTATGGAAGGTGCTTTGGTATTCCCCTGTGGAGGGTGCACAGAGCTTGAGGTATGCCAAAATTTCATTTTCTGTAGCTTTTCAGGGAATGGTTCACACGTGTTCAGCAAAGTTGCATCGTCTTATGTTTATGACAACATATTGTCTACTTAAAAGTTTATTGAGATACCAAATTCTGTCATAAATGTAGAGA
This sequence comes from Rubroshorea leprosula, assembly GCA_020521535.1. Taxonomy (NCBI): domain Eukaryota; kingdom Viridiplantae; phylum Streptophyta; class Magnoliopsida; order Malvales; family Dipterocarpaceae; genus Rubroshorea; species Rubroshorea leprosula. The sequence goes on along the minus strand of BPVZ01000221.1, from coordinate 267,394 downwards.
ATTGAAGTATTGAGAAACATTTGTTCCTCCTCCACAAGCTGAGGTTGATACTGAACACTCTAACATGCAATTTCAAAGCATATACCGTACTAGTTCTTTGAACCTTACAGATTATAGAATCATTTGTTTCACTTGATTTTTTCTTTCTTCTTTAATGATTTCTTTTGAATGGGAGGGAAAAAGGTCACAAACAAGTATATGTATATCTTCTTGCTAGAGCCTAAAATGTCAATTATCCTGAACATTCACTGATTCAATAGGTATTGGAGGTTCAGCTTCCTGGTAAGAAGGTGGTGAGTGCAGCGGCCTTCTGGAATGGATTGCGAGGTCAAAAGCTGAAGACTATGACAATGGAGACATCTCATATGACAGCATGAAATGTTGATCAGGTCTAAATTGATGATATTCTTTTTTTGTCACCTAGAAATGCTTGTATTTCCATGCACCATACATGCATTTGCTCGCTTAGCCGTTCATCCTTGCTCTAGGTAAATTTGTAACCCTACCAAAGAATGAATGATTGATCATGTATCAGTTGAAACTCGAACATGGCAACCAATGTTAGATCTCATGACTCTACAAACCGTGATCTCTGTTAACCAAAATTGGTATTATTCTGATCTATCCAATGGCCAAAACTACTTTATCAAAAAAAAAAAGAACCTTTTTCCTTTAATATGACCACATAAATGGAAGATGCTCTTCTTAGACATTCCTGTGATGCTCTTGAACTTCTTTCGTCTCCTTCATGATGAAGACACCGCCCTTGGTTCATGTTTCTAATTTACAGTGCAAATTACAAACTTAATTAACAAGTAAGATGAGTACCTGATCATGACTATTAAATTACTCTCATACATTAATGGGAAATGTCATTTATCATTGGCATGTCCTAACTTCTCTATAAGCTGCCTTTTAAGAGATATTTAGTGATTCAAAGTTTGAGTTTTCATGTTCTTAAAAAAGAGTGTTTTTTTTTTTTTTTTTTTAATGAAATGTCCTAACTTCTTCATGTGCTTAAAAATTACAATTTTACTTTATTTTTTGCCAAGATGGCAAGCTTTTAAGGACATAAATTGAAAGGTTTTTCGCTTTTCCTTTATTGCAAACTTGCAACAAAAAGAAATAACAATTTTAAGGATGGTTTATAGGGTAATTGACTAAACTATTAGTTAAAAAAACAAGATTTTTCATTTATATGGTTAATATTCGAATTCTTATATTTTCCCTCTTCACTTTTTTTAATAAGGGTTTTAACTAATTAATTTATTTTATCAATAAATACAGAACTATAATAATTTTTAATCTTTTTAATGACCTATACACATAGAAAATAGATTATTTAAATTAAATATCTTAAACTTTCATTCCAATAAAATGAGACCATCACTGGACCACTTAAAAGCTTCATAAACGGCAGTCAACAAAGAAGTGAGGACATTGGATACATGTCAAATATATGGTGGTACCTGATTCCCTGAAATTGTTAAAATTTAGGCAGAGAGAGCATCTGAAAAAAGTGCAATTGGTCATTCTTTTTTGCTTTCCTAAAGTAATTTAGCTAGTTTATAGAAAATTCATCATTTTTATTTATTAATTAAATGGTTAAATATAGAAAAGTAATAGAAAAAAAAATGCAAAAGTGGGATGGGGTTGATCAGGATGCCATCACGGTACAGTACACAAATGTCGGAGATTAGTTTAGGGCAATTAGTGAGGAGAACTGTACTTGGAATATTATTAAAATATTCAAAATGAAAATTAATGTACTTTATCATATGCATATATGGATATAGTAAAGCTCAAGCAACAAAAAAAAAAAAAGTTAATTGTTATTTTTAATCCTTTAATTTTAAAATTTTATATATTTTTAACTCTTAACTTTGAAAAATACAAAATTTTTATTATTTCATCAGTTAATAAGTAAAGTTTATCCAAATATACATGTTTTTAATCTTTAAATTTATAACATATATATTTTTAGTTATTGATTTTATAAGTTTAGGAAATAAAAATGTGTAAACATGAATATACTTAACGAAATAACTAATAGAGAAACAAAAAAAAAATTAAGTTGAGAAATTAAAAAAGTACCTAAAATAGTTTAGGTATAAAAATTATACAAAATCATAAAGTTAAGGAATTAAAATTCACATTTAACCTATAAAAAGCATATGCTATTGGTTCTTCCTTTTTCAATCCTCTTCTCACTCATTTTGTATTATATTTGGTTTAAAAAAATAAAGAAAATGGAAGGAGAGAAATGAGTTTTTTAATTAATTAAATTATAATTTTTTTAAATATTACAGTTTAAATATTAAAAAAATCATTATCTCACGTCCCTTTCTCTCAATTCAAACATATTCTTAAAATTTAAATTTAAAACTTTTAATATCCAAACTCAAACTCTAGTTACCGGGAGATCTCTGAAAGAACAGTAAATGACGTATATTATTTTTGCTAATTATTTTAATAAAATAAATTTAGAAAGTAAAGCCACACTCAGAACAAAATTCAAAGTTAAAACATATTTCTAGACACAAAATATAGAAATGAACATATATATAGACACAACATTTTCTAATTAATTATTAATAACACCATTATCTTTTCTTTAAATATTTTCAAGGCCACAACCTTTTATTTATTTTAAAGACAACTTTTATTTATTAATTTTTAATTTGTTTTTGGTGTATAAATGCCATTCAATCACAAATCTCTGTCTCTGTGACTTTGTGCTAGAGAGAACAGCAAAAATGGGAGCTCTTGATTACCTCTACTACTTTTGTAACGTCACCACAGTCAGACACAAACGCAAGTCAATGCAGGTTTTGTAGTACTCTTTTCATTCAGTGCTTCCTTTTTTCTTTTTTTTTTTCTTTTTTTTGGCTATTTATAAATGTTTTCTAAAGCTGTTTGTTGTTCTTTCAGACGGTTGAGATTAAGGTGAAGATAGATTGTGATGGTTGTGAAAGACGAGTCAAGAATGCTGTTCGAAACATGAAAGGTTCTGTAATGAAAACAACTAGATATGTATGATTTTATCAAATTTATTTTACAATTTGAAGATCTTATTAATTTTATTTTTTTTTATCCAAGCAGGTGTGAAGAATGTTGAGGTGAACAGAAAGCTGAGCAGGGTAACAGTTAGTGGTTATGTTGATCCGAACAGGGTGTTAAAGAGGGTGAAGAGTACAGGCAAGAGGGCAGCTGAGTTTTGGCCATATATCCCACAGCACATAGTTCACTATCCTCATGCGTCGGGTGTCTACGACAAAAGGGCGCCGGCCGGATTCGTTCGGAACGTCGTACAAGGTTTTCCGGCAGCCTCCGATGCACCTGAAGAAAATGTTATTTCCTACTTCAGTGATGATAATGTGAATGCATGCTCCGTCATGTAAGGAATAGATTCACTTTGGGGAAATTGTTTTTTTTTTTTTAAACAAAAAAAATAAAAAAACCAATATGTATGAACACTTTGTCGCCTTATTCATATTTTGAAGTTTTCATTGAAACTTCTTAATTAAGGCTTGAAAAATAGGGAAGAAAGAGGTATAAATAAGATTGTAACCTCAGTGCTTTGAGCCAAGGTTAAAGGTGCCGTTGTTGTAATACGCACCTTTTTAACATTTACTCCCTCTGTTTTACATTACCTGTTGTTGCGTAAATAACTGACGTTTTAGGATATCATTGTTATATTAATTTTTTTTTCAAATTTACCCTTTTTTTGTAAAATGTACTCTTTCACTTCACTGATTCATCTGTCCTTTTTTTCTTATTTCTATCAAAAGAGTAAAATAGTATTTTAAGTTTATATATCCCTAAAATTAAAAATAATAAATTGCTTTCTTAATTAATGTGTAAAACCTTAAAACGACAGATAATGTGAAACAGATGGAGTAATTAACTTGAGTTTTTTTTTTTTTATTTTTAATCTTCATTTTATAAGTTGGCTAGTGTAACACATGCACATGGGGCAAGTCCTTGGCTGTCTTAATGGCATGCATTCTTTACAAATTTTCAACGATCAATCCCTCACTTCTAGCACTTGGCTCGTGTGGCCCAGTGGTTAAAGTCATTGAAACGTGCACATTCTCCTCCTCTGGCGGGTTTCGAACCCGCCCCATGATAAAACTGTTAAAAAAGAAAAAAAAAAAAATCCCTCACTTCTAATTGCTTTAATTTTACCGGGCCGACGGAAATAATTGCATCCATTATCATGTGATGGTGGTGATAGTAGACTAGTAAGCATTCCTAGATAAATACAATCATTATTTTATTTCATAAAAAAACAAACCTCAAAATATTCAAACATTATCTTTTCAAACTAGTAAATGTATAATAATTAACACATTTTATCAAATAAAAAAGCTATTATAATTATTGTTACATAGTCATAAAATTATTATAAAATAAAATTATGAATCTCATATCTTATAGTTTGTATAACAAAACACTTTATATAATATATATATATATATATATATATAGATATATAAAGTTATACATGC
>BPVZ01000221.1:241755-262783 GCA_020521535.1 Rubroshorea leprosula | reverse complement strand
GAAAAGATTAATATAAAAAAAATAAAAAATAAAAGTCCGAATTTAGGATTCCTTTTTGGAAGAGGGTATTTTTGTCAATCCATTTTCCAACGTCTTTAGTCAAAAAAAATAGCCGTTGTGCCGCTCTCAGAAAACCTAGACCTTCCTCGGGGAGAATTTTTTCTATAAACTAATCATTCGAAGAAGACAACTGCAAACCCTAGACTACCAGCATCACAATCCCTATATAAGCCCGTCCACTCAGTTTCATTCTTCAATCAAATCTTGCTCGAATTCAACATTGCCAAGCTCTATCCTTTCGCGCGCTCTCATCCCCTGTTTCTAACATTTTCTATTGTTTTCTTTAATTTTGTTAAATATTGATTTTTTGTTTTGCTGCAGGTGTTAGAGTTTGTATTTTTTTTTCCTTTTTTTTTTATTTTGAAATTTCTTGCAGGATCTTTCTTTTTGGCTATTTGCATTTCGTATTTTTTTGGTATATAAAGTTATGGATGCAGGATCTTTGAATTCTTCTTCAAACTTGAAGGGACAATCTAGGTACCCACTTCAAGAACAACTTCTTCAGAGAAGAAATTCTAAAGAAAATGTGAGAAATTGATTGATAAATCTAGGTTTTTGCTTTTTTGTTCTTGATTTGTGGATTTTCCTCCCAATTTAGGGCTTTTCCCCCCTGCTCTTTGATCCCAAATTCTGGGTTCTGCTTCTTTTATTCTAAAAGGGATTCCTTTTTTTTGGGTTCTACCAGTTGGACAGGTTCATACCAAACCGTTCGGCAATGGATTTTGACTATGCACATTTCATGCTAACGGAAGGGATGGAAGGTAAGGAAAACCCAGCAGTGATCTCACCGTCCAGGGAGGCATACCGGAAGCAGCTGGCTGAAGCACTCAACATGAATAGGACACGAATCCTGGCTTTCAAGGACAAACCACCAACGCCTGTTGAACTGTTCCCACACCAGCACTCCTCATCTTTTAACCCTGTGAAATCTGCAAAGTCTCGGAGGAACATCCCTCAGGTGTTTATATTCATCTATATGTAGTTTTTACCTTCAATTATCTCCAGTCTTATAAACATTAACGAGTTTTGAATTCAACAATTAAGAAGAAATTGAATCTATCTGTTGATTAGCAAGTTTTTTGGTGACGTTTTCTGTCTTGCAAGATGGGATGCTTGAACAGGAATGTTTTAAAGATGAATGAAGATTTTGACAGTGAAAAATAGTCACATTCTGAATTTTCTTTCATTTGATTTTCTTTTACAGACTTCCGAGAGGACATTAGATGCTCCAGACCTTGTCGATGACTTTTACCTCAACTTGTTAGATTGGGGTAGCAGCAATGTTCTCGCAATTGCTCTTGGCAACTCGGTGTATCTGTGGGATGCTTCAAATGGTTCTACATCAGAACTTGTCACTATTGATGATGAAATTGGTCCGGTGACAAGTGTGAATTGGGCTCCTGATGGTCGGCATATTGCCATTGGGTTGAACAATTCTGAAGTACAGTTATGGGATTCTGCTGCTAACAGACAGGTTTGTTATGAATCTTGTGGTTTTCTTCATCAAATTTTGACTACAGCTTTTTTGGTTCTAGCGTTTTGTTGGATATAGCACTGATGATGAATGAATATATTTCTGATTTTTACAGCTGCGTACTCTGCGAGGTTGTCACAGATCACGGGTGGGATCTCTAGCATGGAACAATCACATCCTAACAACTGGAGGGATGGACGGTCAAATAATCAACAACGATGTCAGAATCAGATCACACATTGTTGAAACATACAGAGGTCACCAGCAGGAGGTCTGTGGATTGAAATGGTCACCCTCGGGACAACAATTAGCAAGTGGAGGAAACGATAATGTCATTCACATTTGGGATAGATCCGTGGCATCTTCAAATTCAGTGACACAATGGCTTCACAGGCTGGAGGATCATACTTCTGCTGTAAAAGCCCTTGCTTGGTGTCCTTTCCAGAGCAATTTGCTAGCCTCTGGTGGAGGTGGAGGTGATCGGACCATAAAGTTCTGGAATGCACATACGGGTTCTTGCTTGAATTCAATTGATACGGGCTCACAAGTATGTGCTTTGCTGTGGAACAAGAATGAGAGAGAGCTTCTTAGTTCCCATGGTTTCACTCAAAATCAGCTTACTCTCTGGAAGTATCCATCTATGGTGAAGATGGCAGAGCTAACTGGTCATACATCTAGAGTACTTTTCATGACCCAAAGTCCTGATGGTTGCACGGTAGCAACTGCTGCTGGAGACGAGACCTTGAGATTCTGGAATGTTTTTGGTGCCCCAGAAGTTTCAAAGCCTGCTCCAAAGGCAAACCCTGAGCCATTTTCTCACGTGAATCGTATCCGGTGATAAGTTACGAGAAGATGAACTGGCTTCCGCATCAGTCCCATTTCATGAGCCACAATGGATTCTGTGTGGAACTCTTGCTATTTGATCTTTCATATGAGATTTATTATTCTTTTAATGTATGCGTTTGGAATATCTCTTATATTCCGATTTAATAAAAAAAAATTTATCCCTTAGTTGGAAAATTATTTAATATGGTTAAAATGTATTTAGTTGTTTTAATTGTATTAAATTATAAGACAATAATTATTGAATAATGAAGAGCGTGTGTTAATGAATTCATCTTTTTTGTTTAATAATTTATATTTTATAATTTTAAAAATATCAACTAAGTTGAGATATAGAAATTATTAAAATACTATTAATAAATATTATGTTTTACATCCACGACAAACTTTTATTTTTTTAAATATATTGTAATTATTTACAGGTTAATTAAGAGATGGGAAGAAAGAGTTTCCGTTGAATATATTGTAATTATTTACAAGTTAATTAGGGGATGGAAGGAAAGGGTTTCCTGAAGTTCGAAAGTACAATTCATGGGAGTTCATGAGAGATTCGAAATTTACAAAAATCCTTTCTCTTTATCCCTCAGTTAACTTATAAGTTAACTTATAAATAATTATAATATGTTCAAAAAAAAATAAAAGTTGTTTTATTAATAAAAGTGTTTTTGTTAATTTAAATATCTACAGCTGCATTTTGGGCAGTTGGTACTGAAAAAACATTTTCGAAAAATTAAACCATTGAAGGCCCAACCCACATGTCATTGGCACTGAAAGTGGGCCCACCTCAAAGCCCAAAATACAACAAAATGGGTAAAATCCGACGCCAATTTCAGTTTTTCCATTTTGTTGTGCGGCTTTGCTTCCGACGGGATCGCCGGAGCAAAAATCCCAACACGGTACTTGAAGATAAGCCGTGGAAGAAGCATAGAAATGAATTCATCCATGATGCTCCGTCGTTTCTTCTGCTTCAACGCCGCATCAACGCCGGCAGCCTCTTCCGCCTCTACTTCCAAGAAGAAACCACTTGTCTTCTTGGGCTCTCCTCAGGTACGCATATATGAATGCAAACTTCTACTGTTTACACTCCCAAACCGTAAGCACTCGTTGGTTCTTTCGAAATGGCTTCTATGCAGGTGTCTGCCACGGTCCTAGATGCTCTTTTCAATGCAGCTGCTGCTCCAAACTCCTCTTTTGAGGTACTGAATCTGCAATGCTCTTAAGACTTTTTTTTTTTTTTTAAAGATATGTAATAGTGGTTTATTTTAGTTGTTAAGGTTCTCCTAAAGGAGATAATGCATAATGAGATATATTGATGGTTGGCTTAATTTGATACTTTGGGTTTTTTTTTTAAAGACCATTTCGTACCTGTTTTCCCCAATTTGTTTTCAGAAGGGAATTTCTGGAATTAAATGATGTTAAAGTAACAATGTAGGGGTAATAGCAAGAATTTTGTTGTGGATTGATAACTTGTGTTCTTTAGGTTGCGGCAATCGTTACTCAACCATCTTCTAGAAGAGATAGGGGTAGAAAGGTGATGCCTTCACCTGTGGCTGAATATGCCCTGGATCGAGGTTTCCCTTCTGATCTCATTTTCACTCCTGAACGTGCCCGAGATGTGAGTTTTCCTTTTTGTGACTGAAATTAGAATGATTCTTTGTAAGTTTGAGTTGAAATTAGAATGATTCTTTGTAAGTTTGAGTTAATTATCAGTTGCAATGGACATTCTAGCTTTCATCCAAGGCAACATTCTGGACCTTCTTGAAATGGAATATCTAATTTAAAACAATTTGATTTTCTTTCATCTTTTGCAGGAAACCTTCTTGTCTAGTATGAGAACTTTGCAGCCTGAACTTTGCATAACAGCAGCATATGGGAATATATTACCTAACAAGTTTCTGAATATTCCACCATTAGGTTAGTCAATGGTACTTTTGCTAACAAAACTTGGAGTTTTATTATTTGTTGCTTCAACCTAGACAATACCTTTTGTAACTATAGATAGCCTTGAGTTATTGTTCTAATTTCAATTTGACTCCGTTAGAAGGAATTTTAATACTTTGCGGAAAAAGTATAAATTTCTTCTGGAGTTTATGAGGCAATTTATTGAGTTAGTAAATAGTTATATTAATTGTCTTGAAGTTTCAATGTGCTTTCTCAGGGACAGTTAATATACATCCAAGTTTACTTCCATTATATCGTGGTGCTGCTCCTGTTCAAAGAGCATTGCAGGTTCTTCCTTTTTATGTATCTCATTATAGTTCTTCACTTCTTTGGATGTTTATGTAATTTCCCCATGACATACAATCACATTCAGTCTATGCAATAGGATGGTGTTAAAGAAACTGGAGTATCATTAGCATTCACTGTGCGTGCTCTAGATGCTGGACCTGTCATTGCTTGTGAAAGATTAAAAGTTGATGATGAGATTAAGGTAAGGAGAAACGTTTCCTGTAATTACAACAATGATAATGGCTCTTATAATCTATGAGATCAGCATTCTTCATTTTTGTGAAAACTTTAGCTGTCTTTTTGGCCAACACTAAAACTTTAGCTTGATGAGTCAAAAAGATGTCTAAAGACCAATTACTGATTTGCAAACAAGGTTTATGTTAGTAGGCAAATTGTACTTCCATGTAGAGCCCTTTTCATCAGATGCATACTTTAAATTTTTAGTTTTTTCTGTGGTTTACTTTTTCTTTTCATTTTACCTTTTTTCTGCTCTTGTATTTGATGTGGCATTGTAACTCGTGTTTTCTGACACTGGCATGCATGCACAGACTTAATCATGCATGCACATCTGCTGAGTAGTAGTATGCCTCCAACTCCAATTTTGCTTAAATAGTTTATGTTTACAATCACATTTATTAGCATACAGCCTCCCTATTTTATTAATCTTTTCCTTAAAGGAAAAATATTTTTCTTAATTATTAGGTTAACTACTTTATTACTTTTGACTTGCAGGCACCAGAACTACTTGCATTACTTTTTTCTCAAGGTGCGTTCTTTTTCCTACTCATTTTTTACAATATTAATCATTTTGCTGATCTATGTAGGCATATCCCTTTTTTGGTTCAGTTACTTTCTCCTTTCCATTTCTTCTTTTGTGTTTGTGATGCTTTCTTTAATTACACAGGTTCTAAACTTCTAATTCGTGAGCTTCCCTCCATTTTTAATGGATCAGCCAAGGAAAAAGCAGAACCTCAAGATGATTCTAAAGCTACCTTAGCTCCGAAGGTAAACCATGATTTTTTTCTTCATGTTGTAGTGGAAGAGGTACTGGAAAAGAATGGATTTATTTTTAATTCGTTCACTATGTCCCAGGTTTGTTTTAAAGAACTATTTTGAGGTTTCCTGGAATCAATCTATGAACATTCAAGCATATTTATCCTTGACCTTTGTTAAGTGGTGGTAATATCACACATCGGTTGAGTGTTGGGGTTTGTTATACCTCTTCCAATTAGTTTTAAGGTTGGATTCCTTAACATTTTCTAAAGCATAAGTTTTTAATTTCTCTGCTAATTGCTTATCATCCCTGTCTTCAATTTCATTAATTTCCCATGTGAGAGGCCTGTTTTCTCCTTTGATGTATGGTGGGCCAGTTTCCCATGTACTTGTTCTAAGTTTTGCTTGCAACAGATTTATTACTGAAGCATGTTATCATTAGTGAACTTGGACACTTCTTTTTTTCTTTTTTTCTTTTTTTTTTTGCAAATTTAATATTTCCCTGTTTTAAGCAGATAACTCCTGAAGAGTCATGGTTACCATTTGATCAAGAAGCTTCAGTCCTACATAATAAGGTACGTTATCTCCCTAGTCCTTGGACTCTCGCTATGCAGTCATGACAAGCAACCTCTTTAGGTTTGTGCATTTGCAGGATGGCCAGGAACCCGAGCTAAAGTTATAGTTATTGATGATAAAAATAGCAGCTGCAATATCTTAGAACTCAAAATAGTCACAACTAGAGTATGCTCTGATGGCAATATTCATCGCAATGAAGCAGATGACATTGTTTTTATGGAAGGTGCTTTGGTATTCCCCTGTGGAGGGTGCACAGAGCTTGAGGTATGCCAAAATTTCATTTTCTGTAGCTTTTCAGGGAATGGTTCACACGTGTTCAGCAAAGTTGCATCGTCTTATGTTTATGACAACATATTGTCTACTTAAAAGTTTATTGAGATACCAAATTCTGTCATAAATGTAGAGAATTGAAGTATTGAGAAACATTTGTTCCTCCTCCACAAGCTGAGGTTGATACTGAACACTCTAACATGCAATTTCAAAGCATATACCGTACTAGTTCTTTGAACCTTACAGATTATAGAATCATTTGTTTCACTTGATTTTTTCTTTCTTCTTTAATGATTTCTTTTGAATGGGGGGGAAAAAGGTCACAAACAAGTATATGTATATCTTCTTGCTAGAGCCTAAAATGTCAATTATCCTGAACATTCACTGATTCAATAGGTATTGGAGGTTCAGCTTCCTGGTAAGAAGGTGGTGAGTGCAGCGGCCTTCTGGAATGGATTGCGAGGTCAAAAGCTGAAGACTATGACAATGGAGACATCTCATATGACAGCATGAAATGTTGATCACGTCTAAATTGATGATATTCCCTTTTTGTCACCTAGAAATGCTTGTATTTCCATGCACCATACATGCATTTGCTCGCTTAGCCGTTCATCCTTGCTCTAGGTAAATTTGTAACCCTACCAAAGAATGAATGATTGATCATGTATCAGTTGAAACTCGAACATGGCAACCAATGTTAGATCTCATGACTCTACAAACCGTGATCTCTGTTAACCAAAATTGGTATTATTCTGATCTATCCAATGGCCAAAACTACTTTATCAAAAAAAAAAAGAACCTTTTTCCTTTAATATGACCACATAAATGGAAGATGCTCTTCTTAGACATTCCTGTGATGCTCTTGAACTTCTTTCGTCTCCTTCATGATGAAGACACCGCCCTTGGTTCATGTTTCTAATTTACAGTGCAAATTACAAACTTAATTAACAAGTAAGATGAGTACCTGATCATGACTATTAAATTACTCTCATACATTAATGGGAAATGTCATTTATCATTGGCATGTCCTAACTTCTCTATAAGCTGCCTTTTAAGAGATATTTAGTGATTCAAAGTTTGAGTTTTCATGTTCTTAAAAAAGAGTGTTTTTTTTTTTTTTTTTTTAATGAAATGTCCTAACTTCTTCATGTGCTTAAAAATTACAATTTTACTTTATTTTTTGCCAAGATGGCAAGCTTTTAAGGACATAAATTGAAAGGTTTTTCGCTTTTCCTTTATTGCAAACTTGCAACAAAAAGAAATAACAATTTTAAGGATGGTTTATAGGGTAATTGACTAAACTATTAGTTAAAAAAACAAGATTTTTCATTTATATGGTTAATATTCGAATTCTTATATTTTCCCTCTTCACTTTTTTTAATAAGGGTTTTAACTAATTAATTTATTTTATCAATAAATACAGAACTATAATAATTTTTAATCTTTTTAATGACCTATACACATAGAAAATAGATTATTTAAATTAAATATCTTAAACTTTCATTCCAATAAAATGAGACCATCACTGGACCACTTAAAAGCTTCATAAACGGCAGTCAACAAAGAAGTGAGGACATTGGATACATGTCAAATATATGGTGGTACCTGATTCCCTGAAATTGTTAAAATTTAGGCAGAGAGAGCATCTGAAAAAAGTGCAATTGGTCATTCTTTTTTGCTTTCCTAAAGTAATTTAGCTAGTTTATAGAAAATTCGTCATTTTTATTTATTAATTAAATGGTTAAATATAGAAAAGTAATAGAAAAAAAAATGCAAAAGTGGGATGGGGTTGATCAGGATGCCATCACGGTACAGTACACAAATGTCGGAGATTAGTTTAGGGCAATTAGTGAGGAGAACTGTACTTGGAATATTATTAAAATATTTAAAATGAAAATTAATGTACTTTATCATATGCATATATGGATATAGTAAAGCTCAAGCAACAAAAAAAAAAAAAGTTAATTGTTATTTTTAATCCTTTAATTTTAAAATTTTATATATTTTTAACTCTTAACTTTGAAAAATACAAAATTTTTATTATTTCATCAGTTAATAAGTAAAGTTTATCCAAATATACATGTTTTTAATCTTTAAATTTATAACATATATATTTTTAGGTATTGATTTTATAAGTTTAGGAAATAAAAATGTGTAAACATGAATATACTTAACGAAATAACTAATAGAGAAACAAAAAAAAAATTAAGTTGAGAAATTAAAAAAGTACCTAAAATAGTTTAGGTATAAAAATTATACAAAATCATAAAGTTAAGGAATTAAAATTCACATTTAACCTATAAAAAGCATATGCTATTGGTTCTTCCTTTTTCAATCCTCTTCTCACTCATTTTGTATTATATTTGGTTTAAAAAAATAAAGAAAATAGAAGGAGAGAAATGAGTTTTTTAATTAATTAAATTATAATTTTTTTAAATATTACAGTTTAATTATTAAAAAAATCATTATCTCACATCCCTTTCTCTCAATTCAAACATATTCTTAAAATTTAAATTTAAAACTTTTAATATCCAAACTCAAACTCTAGTTACCGGGAGATCTCTGAAAGAACAGTAAATGACGTATATTATTTTTGCTAATTATTTTAATAAAATAAATTTAGAAAGTAAAGCCACACTCAGAACAAAATTCAAAGTTAAAACATATTTCTAGACACAAAATATAGAAATGAACATATATATAGACACAACATTTTCTAATTAATTATTAATAACACCATTATCTTTTCTGTAAATGTTTTCAAAGCCACAACCTTTTATTTATTTTAAAGACAACTTTTATTTATTAATTTTTAATTTGTTTTTGGTATATAAATGCCATTCAATCCCAAATCTCTGTCTCTGTGACTTTGTGCTAGAGAGAACAGCAAAAATGGGAGCTCTTGATTACCTCTACTACTTTTGTAACGTCACCACAGTCAGACACAAACGCAAGTCAATGCAGGTTTTGTAGTACTCTTTTCATTCAGTGCTTCCTTTTTTCTTTTTTTTTTTCTTTTTTTTGGCTATTTATAAATGTTTTCTAAAGCTGTTTGTTGTTCTTTCAGACGGTTGAGATTAAGGTGAAGATAGATTGTGATGGTTGTGAAAGACGAGTCAAGAATGCTGTTCGAAACATGAAAGGTTCTGTAATGAAAACAACTAGATATGTATGATTTTATCAAATTTATTTTACAATTTGAAGATCTTATTAATTTTATTTTTTTTATCCAAGCAGGTGTGAAGAATGTTGAGGTGAACAGAAAGCTGAGCAGGGTAACAGTTAGTGGTTATGTTGATCCGAACAGGGTGTTAAAGAGGGTGAAGAGTACAGGCAAGAGGGCAGCTGAGTTTTGGCCATATATCCCACAGCACATAGTTCACTATCCTCATGCGTCGGGTGTCTACGACAAAAGGGCGCCGGCCGGATTCGTTCGGAACGTCGTACAAGGTTTTCCGGCAGCCTCCGATGCACCTGAAGAAAATGTTATTTCCTACTTCAGTGATGATAATGTGAATGCATGCTCCGTCATGTAAGGAATAGATTCACTTTGGGGAAATTGTTTTTTTTTTTTTAAACAAAAAAAATAAAAAAACCAATATGTATGAACACTTTGTCGCCTTATTCATATTTTGAAGTTTTCATTGAAACTTCTTAATTAAGGCTTGAAAAATAGGGAAGAAAGAGGTATAAATAAGATTGTAACCTCAGTGCTTTGAGCCAAGGTTAAAGGTGCCGTTGTTGTAATACGCACCTTTTTAACATTTACTCCCTCTGTTTTACATTACCTGTTGTTGCGTAAATAACTGACGTTTTAGGATATCATTGTTATATTAATTTTTTTTTCAAATTTACCCTTTTTTTGTAAAATGTACTCTTTCACTTCACTGATTCATCTGTCCTTTTTTTCTTATTTCTATCAAAAGAGTAAAATAGTATTTTAAGTTTATATATCCCTAAAATTAAAAATAATAAATTGCTTTCTTAATTAATGTGTAAAACCTTAAAACGACAGATAATGTGAAACAGATGGAGTAATTAACTTGAGTTTTTTTTTTTTTATTTTTAATCTTCATTTTATAAGTTGGCTAGTGTAACACATGCACATGGGGCAAGTCCTTGGCTGTCTTAATGGCATGCATTCTTTACAAATTTTCAACGATCAATCCCTCACTTCTAGCACTTGGCTCGTGTGGCCCAGTGGTTAAAGTCATTGAAACGTGCACATTCTCCTCCTCTGGCGGGTTTCGAACCCGCCCCATGATAAAACTGTTAAAAAAGAAAAAAAAAAAAATCCCTCACTTCTAATTGCTTTAATTTTACCGGGCCGACGGAAATAATTGCATCCATTATCATGTGATGGTGGTGATAGTAGACTAGTAAGCATTCCTAGATAAATACAATCATTATTTTATTTCATAAAAAAACAAACCTCAAAATATTCAAACATTATCTTTTCAAACTAGTAAATGTATAATAATTAACACATTTTATCAAATAAAAAAGCTATTATAATTATTGTTACATAGTCATAAAATTATTATAAAATAAAATTATGAATCTCATATCTTATAGTTTGTATAACAAAACACTTTATATAATATATATATATATATATATAGATATATAAAGTTATACATGCTTGAATCATTTTTCTATCAATTACTTGCTTTATTGAGTTAATCATCACTATATTTTGTTTATTTGTTACTTTGTTTCGCAAAGTATTGCCTTTTACGTGCCAGGAAAGTATTGTAAACAAATTATGGATGCTGATTGGCTTACATTCGGTTTGTCACCCTACTTTACACACTTATTAAAAAGGTAAAATTCCAAGGTTTGAAATTAGAAAAGGGAATAGCTTAAACTTGTTTCCATTTATACTGCATTTATTTATTTCTTTTTTCAATCATACTGACACTGCAAGCTATGATAAACTGTTGGTTGGTTCTAGAAATTTGGTCAAGTTCCGAGTCTTTAGACTTGAAATTCCAGAATCCGACATAGTAAAAAAATCAACACAAAAAATCCACATAATCAAGAAATATGCCAATAGCACATAGTTTCATATTTTTAGTCAAATGAGGGAAGTTTACTAGTTTCTGATTGAATGTCTAGACAATCTGGTGGACTCACCAAAATCTACCATAATTCCAGCAACTTACAACAAATCAGAAAAAAGAAAAATAAAATCAAAAATTTTGCTAAGGCTACCCATATTCAATTTCTAGCCAAGATGGAGGAAATCCTAGGTTGAGTTGGTCCCCCAACGACTTTAATCATAATTTCAACTAACAAATCACAAAATTCACAATAAACAACAATTACGGAGCAATAAAAAATCATACAATGACAAGTACATCAACACCAAAAAACCTAGATCTAGGATGAAATCAACAATTAATTTCAATATTTGTATTGAAATTACATAATATTAGTTAGAAAGAACAGAGGAAAATTGTTACCTAAAACTTAGGACTTCCCTCTCCTATCCATGAGCTCCCTGCTCTTCTTCTTCCCTTTCTAAACCCTAGAATTGAGGAGAAAGCACCCAAGAGATACAAGAAAGAAAACCACCCAAAACCATCCTAGATATCTAGACCCCTTGAATTCAAAGAACCCATTTCTGTCATTTTGTTTTGCCACTAGCTTTCTCCCTCAAAACCCAAATCTAAAACCTCTTCCTACCATTTTGTTTTTCCATCAGCCCAAAACCCAAGCCTCTTTCTCTCTATATCTAAGTTGAATGTAGAGAGGATTTCAAAATTAGGGATTAGAACCTCTCAACAGCTCTTGTTCCTTTATGAGGTCCTATCAAGATAGGTAGGCCCTAGCCTTTCCTTTCCCCTAGATCACTGGGATTTTGCTTTCCTTATCTATGTGCGCATTGCGTCAACATTGGTGAAAAAGAAGTTAGCTTTATTGAAGAAGAAGGGACAAGCCAAGCTATGTTTCTTCCGCATCTGCATTGAGGATGGGTAAAGCCCACTGGAAGTAGTAGGGAGTACTGAACAATGAGGGGGATAAGGGCTTTAGCCCATGGGTTGAACCACAACATAGGCTAAAGTCCTTCCACCAAGGGAGAAGGCAGCATCCTCGTTGTCGAACTAATTCAATAGGATTATTCTAGACAAGCTAGTAAGGGATAAGCTAACTTGTGAGAAGAAAATGTATTTTAATAAATGAACCACCATTGTGTGACTGGGTGTGTGGGTGATGTAGGTTGATGAGTCAGCAATGGTGATGATGTGGAGGGTCCTTTTGGTGGCACCCATTTCACATGCAAGAGGCTACGTGCCACGGGCCGTCTCGTTTTGGCCAGCAATGTTGGTTAACAACAAATTCCTCAGCAAAGTCTAAAGGTGTAAGTTTTCCAACCAAGCCAAGAGGGAGAGCTGGTAGTGATGATAGAGTTCCAAGATGTCCAGCAATGTTAGTCAGTAGCAAATTCCCCAATAAAGTCTAGAAGTAGAGTTTCTCCAATGAAGACCTGGAGTAGAGTTTCTCCAGCAAAATTCAGAAATAGAGCTTCTTTGGCGAAATTTGGGAATAGAGTGTGCCTAGCCAAGCTAGAAAAAGTGGGGTGATGATGGCGCTCCCAAGATAATGAGAATGATTACACACCTACCAAAAATAATGAAAATGAAATGTACATTGTTGTAGGAGCAGCAAGGATAGAAAATATATAATGGTTAAAAATTACAACTTGAGAAGCACATTTTTACATAGTATATTGTAGAACCATAGCAAAAACAATGAATATGCACTCTATTATCCTTGACAAATACTCCTACTCTATAATGAGCAACCTTCACGTTATAGATAAAAAGCATAATGTTCTGCTTCAAGCTTTATCAAGACAAAAGGAATAAACTTGAAAGTAGTGATGGGAGAAGGAAGGATGACCATTGTAGGGGCTTGTGAATGGAGGGCTTGATCCTGTTTTTGATGCTAACTCTTTAGTTTAATCCTTTAATGTTCAAGAAGATAACCTAGAAATTGAAGCTGGAGCATGCTATCTCCCAACCATGATATTTTGCAAGTGTGGAAAGTATTCTGCCATTTTTTATGCTAACTCTTCAGCTTGATCCTTTAATGTTCAAGAAGATAACCTAGAAATTGAAGCTGCAGCATGCTGTCTCCCAGCCATGATATTTTGCAAGTCTGAAAAATATTCTATAGTGCTAAAAGTGCTGAAAATATGAAGAAAATGATTATTCTTGAGTGATTTCGGTGTGTAGAGTGAATGGGTGAGGATGAAGGATTTTTTAGAGGAAAAATGGAGGTTTGGTACGTGAGAGGGAAGTTGAAGTTGTGAAAAATCTAGTCTGTTCTACTGAAAAATGAAGGAAAAATAATATATACAGGCACAGTGGCATTTTTTTAATTTCTGGTTGATGGGTCAGAAGTGTATAAGTGGGTTTGGGTGAATTGTCAAGCTTTTAATGGCTCTGGGCACTGTTGGTAGCTTTATGGCAGTGGCATCATGAATTGCTCAGTAGTTCCAGCAAAGCTTCATTGGTTCTGGCAAAGGACTAGAAATTGAATATTTCTTGTAATTCCTCCAGCCATATGAAATTCCATTTTTGGGGAGTTGCTTGAGTGCAGTCGGCAAAATCAAATCTGGCCAAGATTTTGGTAGATTCCCAAGAGCTGCCCAGGATTTTGGAAGATTCCCCAAGCAAAATGTGATCATTTCAACAGTTTCCCATGCACCGTAACTTGTGCAGCCAACCTTTACATTGAATACAACTGCAAGTTACTGATGGTGACCAAGACAACATCTTTGGTTGGTTTTGAATGGGATTTTAAGCTTCTAGTTAGCATCAAACGGTACTGTTTTGGAGATTAAATATGCCTCCATGTCTTTGCCAACTAGCCCTTTCTAGCAAAGTCAAGTAACATTGCCAGGGCCAAGCTTTGTTGGTGTGAATACCTTGTTTCGCCAGACAGGCAACGTTCACCTGTCCATGCCTACCAAACCACTACTCTCATAGTTTATCCCGAATATTCCCATGAGCTTGGATTCATGGGTTTATTGATGACTTGCATAAAGGGATAATCATCAGTTGATGAAAATAATGAAATTTAATAAATAAGAAAATAATAAAGGAAAGAGACTCTCTTATATATTTTTGATGATGCAACCATGTACTGCAGCATTAGATATCGCTGGGTCTAGCCATGTATCACAGTATCAGATATTGTTGGGCCTAACCATGTATTACAGCATCATATATTGTTGGGCCTTTTGTTAACTGTGTGTTGAAGGCGTTAAAGGGTGCTTAGATCAAGTGGGTCTTGGTGATGTGGAAACTATCGAGTCTAAATTTGACCTTTTACAGAAACATTCATCAACAATCTTTTGTCATTTATAATTTAAAGGGGGAAAAAGACATGAATCGACCCACTAATGGAAAAGATGAAGTGTATTTAACTTTTTTTCTTTTTTTGTCGGCATGAAGTGTATTTAATTAAAAGATGGGATATCATATCAATTAAAGAAATTTTTTTTTTTTTTTTTTGGGATTCTGTATGTATCTAACAAAGATATGCAATTAAATTGTAATTTATATTTTGTCACCAACTAAATGGGAGAAAATGTATAATTCCTTTTGACAAAGGCCAAGGTGGCGAAATTCCAATCCCTTGGCTTACATCCAACGACAGTTGTGATCTATTACTTGATTTTAAGGTCAATATACCTACAAAAGAAACACAGAATTTTGGGTTGTTGGGATTATTACTTTTGCACATAATTAGAACACCATAATTAGTCATAATCCATTATATTAGCTTCAACATGCAATATAGAGATTACTCCATTTAGCCTTAAACTAATTAAACAAAGCGATTTCGATCTTAACCATGTTGAATAGAGAATGGTTTGATATTGAGATAATATAATTTTTATCATAAATTCTCTAGTTTTGATATAAATAATTGTTATAACAATTTAGTTAAACTACATAAGAATTAATTTTTTTTTTTTGTTTTTTGGTTTTTGGGTTGCCTCAGAGACTAGAGGGTGCCCATCTAATTACAAAATTATTTCATTTGACGTTCAAAATCATATCATATGTTGTTTACACCTTAAATAAACCAATAGGGTAAGGCCACGTGTCAAGGTAAAGCCCAATCATCAAGAAAATCAATAGGCTGGATTTGGGCTGGGCTGGCTTACAATTTAATGGCCCAGACGGATTTCCAAGGAGGTTGGATCTTAGGTGGCAGAAGATAAGATTGGATCTGGTAGTTTGAGTTTGATTTAAAATGGGAAATTGAGGATTTTTAGGTAGTTATTTTTAAAGTTGTTGGAGATAAGGTTAAATAAAAATTGGATAACTATTAAATAACTGCCAGACCTGCAATCCCATTACCAGATCATGGAGGAACAGTGCCGAAAATGGAGGAACAGTACTGAAGATCATGGAGAAGATCATGGAAGAGGTTACCAGCATCGAAGGGAACAAAAACAGAGAGAAGAGAACAGTTCAAGGCCTGCCCAACACACACACAGACTGCCTAGAGTACGTTTTTCAGCTTTCAGACTGCATTTTCCAGATTTCAGCAATAGTTTCTAGATTTTCTAGATTTTCCAGATTAGTTCATAGCCTTAGCCTAGGTTTGATCATCTTTGTTCATATTTCCTTCCACAAATTCCAGTTTAGATTTACTTTTAAGTATTTGGAAGCAACTTAGCCTTCAAAACAGGTCTGCCCTTTTGATTCGGTTAGTTCTTCTTCTTTTTATGGATTTAATTATGTTATTCGTTCATGTAAATAGGTTGAATGTTTTCTACCTTTGTTCTTTTGTTTCTGCACAATATCCAAACATTCAGTTTATTTAATTTCAATTTCCAGATTTTATTTTATAAGTTTCAAACTTTAATCATTTCATAGTTTCTTCTTTAGTTTTAGTTATCATTATAGGCTGCGTAGTTGAAATCATTGTCTGTTATTTTACTTTTTCTGTTGTCTGCGAATTTAATCTTCATGGCATGTTATTTTCTGTTCTTTTCTTCATGTTAGTTTAATTGCTTTAGGATATTGCATTTATTTTAGGATTTGTAGCTTTTATTACACTTGTTTGGTTGTGAAGTCCTTGGAAGTTTCCAAGGCAATTAGTAACCCATTTTGCAGAACTCTACCCTCTGTTTTGCAACATCGTCTGGAGCGCAACTTATTTCACAGACGTTCTTTCCAGCCATCTCATTGGAGGTCGACCGCTGGAAAGGAGAAGGGTCGTCTGGAAAATCCTATTTTCTTGTTTTTAAACAAAGCAAGTGGCACGCCTAATAACCAAACTCACGTGGTAAAGGCCGGCTGAGGATTTTTGAGGAAACATATGTATTCTTGAATCTCACTAGAGATTTCAAAGCAAGTTTCATGGGTTATAATTGAACGGAGCTAAACAGCCTGCTTTGTGATGTCTATATATTCCCTGAGCAATTTTGATCCCTAGACCATATTTTGCTTTTGGACAGATTGAAAGTGGCATCCGGAATAAAGCATACTAACCTTGTAAAGGAAGTAATCATAGCCTTTAAATTCTTTAGTCTTTATGCCAATAAAACAGAAGTCCCTCAATGGTATTTTCAATCTTTTAACTTCACTTTATGTTTCTCAAACCATCTTACCTTTACGAGACAATTATATTCCCTATCTCACTAAAATGTAAAAGTAGAAGGAATACTAATATTGAGAATCATAAACATTGTACTTCAGCTTTTAAATTCAAGATGACGTTGTAATGCTATTGAGTCAGTTTTTCTATTTTCGCATTAGAATTGAAAGTGATATCAGTTTTGGGCCTAAGATTGTTATGAATTTATGAAAACGCAAACTCAAATTTACTCACAGCCCAAGGTTGAGTATCAAACAGGAAACAGGATTCTCTCAACTTAAATGGACACCGAGGGAGGAACAAGAAACCGTTAGTAATTCAGAGAAAATGGGCCCAAAAATGACAAATGTGGTAGGATTCTTTTATAGGCCCATGGCAATCAGTCTAAACTTCATTGTTGATTCAGGCTAAGCTTCCAGGTTAGATTGTATAACGGAAACTAAGAAAGCCCAGAGCTAATAAAAACGTGGTGTTTTCTGAGAGAAGAATTATCAGGCCATCATAGGGAACACTGTTTCTGCAATACAAAACGAGTAAATATACCTATGTATACACTATATTGATGAGTCTAATGGCTTCAGGAAAATCTTAAATAATAATAATAATAATAATAAAAGGAATTACTGGGAAGCTAATATGTGCATGGATTTCCTAGGTCAAACTTCTTCAACAATCAAGTGGCAGCAACTAAGTTGAGAAGCCGATATTATATCCTGTACCAACTTCACCCATTGAAAGACACCATTTGATAGTTGACAATGTCTCACTGTCATGGAAATTCATCTTCATTGGTTCTGCACTCTGCACTCTCACAAGAAAATTTTTTACTCCAAGAGTCTGGGAAGAATGGGCACATGGCTTCTGCCTTTGGTCCTCTAAGTGTCAACAAGTGTCTACTCACACTTTTCAGACTGTCTTCCCCTGGAATCCTCTCCCTCATTTGCTATTCAACTTTGTGTATAAGTTACCAATCTTCCCAAGTGGGTTCCTAAGAAAGGAAAAGAGAACACCTTGGACAGAAAAGGCTCTTCCTCCTCTGATAGCTGCACATATGAATTGTTCAAGATGTCAAGCATTGGATATGAACTCCAAAAGATTGAGGTCCCTCCATTCCTATCCACTTTCCCACTTTCCTTTTGTTCCTCTGTTGTCTCCTCTGATATGCTGCTGTTTCCATTAACGAAAGTTTTACTTGGCCTTTATTTGCCTCTTTTGAACTGTGTCTCGGGCTTTGATCCTTCTTCCGCAGACGCATTTGCTGAAAGTACATGTTGATTGTCAAGGTTGCCAGCAGAAAGTCAGGAAACTGCTCAAGAAAATTGAAGGTGCTGATTTATTTACCCATTTCCTTGCCCTTTTCAATGTTCTGTTCGTTCTACTCTGATAACTCTCAGTATGGGTTTTGGTTCAGGTGTTTACTCTGTGAAGATAGATGCAGACCACCAGCTGGTCATAGTCACAGGAATAGTTAATCCTCTGACCTGAGTCAAGAAGTTGGTAAAATCGTGTAAATATGCAGAGATTTGGTCCCCAAGCTCAAATCAGAAACTGAATGAAGAATAGCCAAAGTTTGTCAAAGATGACACTAACAGTAACCAAATGCTGTACATTAAGAATGAGGAAGTGCGCCCCACCTTTGGCAGCTAAGTTGGAGATGTGTGGAGTCTTGAGAACCATCTCAATGAGCATGTTGGGACGAACCCTGCAATAGGTAAGACCGGTCAGAATCTGATAGAGGAAGGTAATTTCATGTACATGAAACAAGATGGGGAAACATTTGTGCATGAAGGCAAAGTCATACCCCTGAGTAGTCCTACAAGGTTTCTAGGAAATGGAGCTGGTCCTGTTGGCTTTGTTGGACAGCAATTTGGTGTGTTTCACAGCATTCCTTCCTCCAGGTTACCAAGTTATGGCTATAATCATCTACCACCGATTATGAAGACCAACATGCACCAAGGATACCACCATTTTTGTCCATCTGCGGATATGCAAATTTACTCGCAGGAGCTGGACAAACGCAGCAATAACAGTGTGATAATTAATGACAACATGAACATGCATCATCCTTACATGATGAACTACAAATCTTGCCCAATTCCTTTCAATTCACAATATCCTTACAGTTAAGTACGACAGTAGGATGGATGCAAAGTGGCGAGGCTAGCTAGTAATGTACTAGTGCATTTAGTGGCATGGGATGTCTTAATATAAGCCGTTTCTAATTTAAGAGGTTAACTGCCAGTTTATTATATAGTCTCATTTGTTTGCTAATTGTAGATTTTAATTTCCTGCTTTCTTTTTTTGACTAAATAGAAGAATACAAGGAATAGAAGACTTACCACCCAGTATATGGTTCCATAATTCTTCTTGTTACAGCAGAATGTTACAAGAAGTTGAAGCAAAGGCAGAGCCAAATCCATGATTCAACTCCATTTGCTTTTAAATTTGAGCTTGACAAGAGTATGTCATTGCTTTGCCAGAGAAAATTGGTAGTATGAATCAAAGAAACAAAGCAGATGGCTGAATATATAAATAAAGTAATAAACTGCATATTCCTTCCACTTTACTTTCAATACTACTTATTTTCTTGTGCTTCCTGTGAACCAAGTCAGCATATGAATTTAGCAGAATCTTGGCTACTTCAATTCCTCCAGAGAAAAATACCATTCCTAAATAAGTTGCTGATGTAATGGCACATAACTCATTAATATTCCTCTAGTTTCTCTTAGGCATAGAACCATTCCTGTTGAGAATACTCAAGGGTTGGCTCAATGCAAGTATCCAACTAAGCTAAGAAAATAACTCATCATGAAAAAAATAGAAACCATCAGCAACAAAACAAATAAGATACACAGAATGAAATTTGTATTGAGATGAAATACCAAAAGCAACTCTAATCTATCAAACACTTGAGAAGCTCTGTGGAATCTCATTAAAGCAAATGTAACAAAGAGCTGGACGAAGTCATAACAATACTAAGAGAACCGTGAACATAGTTGATGATCTTAGACTTAGGAGGCACACAAGACACAGCAGAAGAAATAAATAAGTGTAATCATTTTTAAAGATGAAGATATGCACTGGTATTTGGAATTACCATTACCACTTACAAAATTTTCCCAATGAAGCAGGTCATTATTTAATGCTATTCATTCATGGCATAATCACAAGGCTCAAATAATATACAGGAAACTGTTTTGATACCAAAAAGCAAAAAGGGTAAAAACAAGGTACAACTTAACGCTTTTGTGCTTTCCTGCGTCTAGACTGTGCCTTCTGCCATTTCTTTCTTGGAACTAGCTTGCTCTTCGGTTTCAATTTTAACTCGGGTGAGAACTTATAGTTTGGATCTCTCATGCGTGCTTGTATATCCTTGAAAAACTGAATATTCAATTTCTTAGGACCCCCCTGTCGAAGCTCTTCATATTCTGGTCCAGAAACAATATTTTCAAATGCTCCTATTAAAATATCTACATCACTCATGACTTCCCACACATTTGTGTAACGCCCATCTGGCCCCTTTTTTAATTTTTTCAAGGCATTCTCAACAGCAAGTTTTCTTGCTTTCTTTCCAGGGGATAACTCTTCTGGTTCATTTTCGGCTTTCAATAATTCTGAGATGGTCCGATATTTAGGTTTTTCCTCAAACTCAAACAGCTTATCTATGTACCTATCACTAGCTTCATTAGGGTATGCCTCAGTAGGAATATCATCATCATCATCACCTTCACTACCTGTCCACAAGGTCTTCTCCTCATCACTTTCAGACCATACACTTCTTAACTCATCACTATCATCAGCATCAATTAGATCTGAATGCTCCTTTGCCTTCTGTCTCACTTTACGTATCTCTCTTTCAAGACGACTTTGAGCATTTTTAAAATCTTTTTCATCCTTATCTGAATCACTGTCATCTTCACTTCCAGTCCATAGACAATCATCTTCATCCATCTCTTT
>BPVZ01000221.1:206374-217653 GCA_020521535.1 Rubroshorea leprosula | reverse complement strand
TAAATTAATAAGGTGAGTTTTTAAATTTTAAATTAAAATTTTAAATTTATTATTTTAACTATTTAAGTTAAAATTTTTAATATAAACATTATGCATTTTGTCCAATTAAAGTAGGGGACCTACTTACAATTATTAGGTCATCAAAAAATAGAAGAAAAATAACTTTTAAAATGAGTTAACGGCTATATCATCACTTAACTAATAAAATAATGAAAAATATGCGGCTTGTAGAGTTGAGTGAATAAAAAAAATGTTAAAAATAATTTAGGGACCAAAAGTGTTTAAATGTAAAATTTAAAGACTAAATTGACATTTAAACCAATAGGTAGATCATGAGAAACTGTGCTGTGTCATATTTTTAAATTTACACTAGTTTGGTGGGCGTCTGTCTCCTAGAAATTTTCAGGTTTTTAGATTCCGCAAACAATGGTGGCAGCTTTTAGTCTTCAGGAGATACAAAAGAGAGGGTCAAATTAAAAAATTCCAACTACATATGCATAACAAATCTTCTTCCCATGATCCTTATGCTCTGGCCTAGTGCCTAAGATTTTAGCTTAATAGGAATTTCTTTCTCTTAGTTGAATTTTGGAGTTTCATAAATTCTCTTTTGTCAATCTGTATTTATTTAAATATGTAGTAATTTGTATTTTTTTGTGTAGTCAAAATGGTCAAGCTTCTTCATGTGAGAAGTAAGGTGGAGCGTAATACATTATTATAAAGTTGACTTATCAATTGATTCTTGAATAAATATTAATTTACTAACTATATTTCTTACCGTAAAAAAAATGTAATAATTTACTCTCATTAAAAAAATTCTTCTTGGCTTTATTTTGTTTTTATTGTTAGTTTCTAGAACATTAATACTAAATTTCTTCCTTTTGGTAATCATTAATAATGCTCCACTTTCCCTTGACCCATGTATGATTCTCCTAACTAACATCTTGAGGCAAAAGAATTGCAATGTAATGACAGGAAGCTTTGTTATTCCTTTTCTAATATGGGTTATTTATTAAATTTTTGATATTGAGATGCTAATTAGCTAGAGGATGTCGATTTGTAGAGAAATCTACTACTGGTCAACCAAAGGTACAAATAATATTGAAGTTGTGAAATTTTGTCAAGCAAAAAATTATGTGTTATCATATACTTATGATATGATAACTTAATAAATAAAAATCCGATATTTTAAAAACTTATCCATCTTATATTTAGAAGTCATTAATAATTTTTTACGTGATCAAAACATTAATTTTTACATGAGATGAAGAGATGTCATCTTCTTATTTGTTTGGATATTATGTCACAAGTATATGAACATCATTCATAGGAAATTGCTGGTGTGTGATCCTTCAAAGACTGGCTTGATTGCTTTATAAGTTGAAAAAATGAGTTGCTTGTAATTTGAATGTCAATGTTGCATATGATAAGATGTACAATTAGGATCTGATTACCAATGAACTAATAAATTAGATTAATTATGCCTTGGAATAATGAAATATGCCTCCAATTCAAACATCCCCAGCTCACTTCTACATGCAACGCTTAGCATCTGGACCACGACTAATTAATGCAATTAATTTTCCTTATATTCTAAGATATGTTTCCAATCAATTTAATTTTCATCGAAATAAACTTTAAGTGCTCATTTAAATTTGATTCCCTGGTTCCGTAATTTGCAAGGCAAGTCAAACTGTTGTATGGAGAAACATCACTCAATATCAGGGATTTATTCTATTTAATAGTTAATTTTATATAGTTTGATGAACAAAACATTTGGTTAAATTTATCCATAAATAATTATAGACTGCTGTAAAAAAGAAAAATCATGGACGTTCTGATGATATTTCTCTCATATATGTGGCTAAGTGCCTGTAATTGAAGTGAGGTTGTTTTCTTGATCATCAGAATTTTTTTTAATCAGTAAATAAATACTTTTAAAAAAATAAAATTTAGTTACTTTAGCATTGAAGAGGCTTCAACCACTTAATGAATACTACTTGCGATACTAACTCAGCTTAGCGATTTTGTTTGCCGAAATCATGAATTCTTATTGTGCTGTGCGCCAGACTTTAATTATAAGTTAGCATCAAGAGAGAAATGTAACCATGTAAGAGGTAACTTTTTTTTTTTTCACAAAAACAAAATTATCTCAATATTTTTATTGTTGTGTGATATTAGTGAGTTAATATATATACACCAATTCATACGTCTCATAAATTGAAAGAGCTCATTTATATTAATTACTTTCATATAAAATTATGAGATTCTTTTATTCTTTATGAATAGTTTTTCAGAAAACAATTGAGCATTGCCATGGAGTATGTGTCGAGTACGTAGCTCACAATTTGAATATATATTTATATATATAAATAAATAATTAGTACATATTTGATTTAATATATTTTTATTATTTATTCAGTTTAATTATTAAAATGTAATATAAATATGATTTAATTTAATTAATTCTTATATTTTAAATATATGATTATAATTTTAATTTTATTTAGTTTTAATTTTATCTTAAAATTAATAATTTTTTAATAAATATATTATATAATATATTAAATTAAAATATATATTAATAAATATCCTCTATGTATATATACTTCACGTACAGAATTAAAAGCTATGAAAAAAAAAATGGTACAAATATACAACACATCGAGTAGGTGAAATGAAAGAGACACTTACTTAACAGTAAACAAAGGGGAGACTAATATCCATAACAAAGTCCTTATCCTCACTATTTTTCATAGTACACACATCGTGACCCACCTAAACTCCCAAAACGACCAGTCCAAGTCAACTATACATAGTTACATATACACCTCCCCCTGAACTCCCACCCTCTATATCTATCCCCATATTCTACTTTCTAGTGCCCTTCGTCCACCTATCCCCCTTTTCCTCATCTTCTTTCTTTCAACATTATTTCTCCCTTTTATTATTGTCGCTTCATTGTTGGAAAAGCTCCGGGTTGTTTTGCAAACGAAGTCGTTTGTGTGGGCAATGAGAAAGCCTTGCTGTGACAAAGAAGGCACGAACAAGGGAGCCTGGTCCAAGCAAGAAGACCAGAAGCTCATTGATTACATAAGGACTCATGGCGAAGGCTGCTGGCGTTCCCTTCCCAAGGCTGCAGGTTCAACAACCCGCCTTAATCCCTTCTACTAGCTACTACCAGACCTTCATGGAGTTTAAATTTTAATTAATTTGCTCTTTTTTCTTTTCCAACTAACTTAATTTGTTTATCTTCTTCAAAAACAGGTTTGCACCGGTGTGGAAAAAGCTGTAGACTGAGATGGATAAATTACCTCAGGCCTGATATCAAACGCGGTAACTTTGCTCAAGATGAAGAAGACCTTATTATCAAGCTCCATGCCCTCCTTGGTAACAGGTATATATAAATAATGACTCTCCTTTTCCATACATATAATGCATATTGCATATATAGTTATGTTATGTATATATACAGACGCTAACATATAGTTATATATAGAGAGAGACACACACACACATACAAACATAAACAGACATATATATGTATTCAATAATTTAGGCTTTAGGTTCAAAATAATGTCAAACACGTATCTCATATTAGATAGACACTGTAACGAAATTTCCCCAGCAATATTAGGACATACGTAGAATTTGTTAAAAAATGTTTATGTTTTAATTGGTTTTAGGTGGTCATTGATTGCTGGAAGATTACCAGGAAGAACAGATAATGAGGTGAAGAATTATTGGAACTCTCATATCAAGAGAAAGCTGATAAAAATGGGGATTGATCCCAACAACCATAAGCTGAACCATATTCCCCTTCGTCCTCAACCCCAACATGTTTCTCCTCCTCCCACATCAAAGAACACTATGGATGCATACAAGCAGCAGAAAGTAATAGCACCCTCCGGTGAAAATAATGGGATTTCAGATTCAGCAAGTTCTCTTGAAGAAGAAGATGGAAAATCTGCTGCTTTGCTTCCCAATTTGAATCTTGACCTTACAATTGCCATTCCTTCTCCTCGATCCAATAAATTCACTGAAGAAATGGCTCATAATACTGAGTCAACAGTGACAGGTGAAGTACTGAAGAATGAACCTACCCTTCTTCTTTTTACATAAGGAAGGGCTTGAGGGGGTTTAATTAATTAATTAGGAGCAATATATAGAAGAAAGAAAAATTATTACTTTTTTTTTTCTTTTTACCAATATTGATATTGAATCCTATTAACTAATAATTTCCTTTTTGAGAGAAAAACAAGCTGAAACATTAATTTGAGAAAAAGGATTACTGCAAAGTGCAAACCTCTACATGTTATCTCTCAGTATGGACAAAAAATGAGAGCACTACTGTATATGTATAAAGTACAAAGCCTTGAAATTGACATGATCTGTATTTTCAAGGCTAGCTCAAATTAGGATGAAGGGATGCAACTTATTATTATGCACCATATGTGTGATTAATTAGTTCAGTTTTATGTATCCAGTTGTAGTTAGTTAAAATTTTATTGCTCGATTTAGATTTAGGATTAAGGAGATGCAATTGCATGTACATAGATTTGTACTTAATTATGATTGAAATCTAATTATACCTCTATGTTGAGGAATAGAAAGAAGAATGCCACCAGCCTACATGGTCATTTGGTAAAACATTTACTATAACTTGACTTACAAAATGCGTTGCCAGTTTGAGGATGGAAAAACATTTTTTTCTTCAACTAATGAATGGAAAGTAAGAGAAAAGAGTAGGGATAAAATGGGATTTTCATGCTTGGACTGGCATGAAATTTAACAAGTTCAGATTGAAAATTCGGGTTTTTGTTTAATTTAACACATTGAGAGTTATTGCTAATTAACTCTTATTCTTGAACTCTCAATAAATAAAAATTATATAGTTATAATATCACGTGATATTATAAATTTATAATTATAATACATTATTGTATGATCAACAATTTTCATTGAATAATCTATCGTATAATTTACTTATTTAATGATATGTTATGATTGTAAATTTATAATTTTGTGTAATATTATTGTAACTTAATTAATAGCACTAATCATTTTATGGTTGAGATTAATTTGTCATGAAGGACATTTATCTTCAGCAAATTCACGCCCTCCAAACTAAATGTTCGGCGGTTCATCAAATGTACAATATTAATGCTAGCTGGAAGTTTATAACCCATAAATTGCATGTGCTACAAAAAGTCTCCTTTTGTTTAGATTTTTATGAATTCATGGGCTATGCATTTTTTTTTTTTATCTTAGTTGTATAATAAGAGACAATCATCTTTCATCTCTTATCTTACTCCATTCGCATGTCATGTGACTCGAACTCAAAATTTTTTATTTTTAATTAAAGGAGATTACCATTGAACTACTTAGGTCGTTAACGGACTATGCATCTTTTATTCATAACATGTACAAAGAAAGTTCTTTCACCGATAGGTTATAAAATTAGAAAGAAGAAACGACTCTTAGTAGCTGCTTTTGCTCAAGTGTTTAAATCTATGCATTTGACACTGCTTGTCCAACATGATCGGGTGAATGAAAGGTCTATTCATGTTCACCAAGATTAATTTTGAGAGAGAAAATTAATCTTATTAGGTGGGTTTCTTAAGTTAATCATCCCTTTTGGTTTTAGAATTGAAGAAATTTAAACTTTTAATAGTTGAGTATTAACATAAGTATTAAGTTGATTAAACTCATTGATAGATAGATAAGCTTTTGTCAAACTTATACCGCCCACCTATGTAATTTAATTGGAAAACTATGAATTAAAATCTCTGCCTATCAAAACTAACAGTCAAATTAAGGAACATTGCTTTTCCACATCATTTTGAAATTATGTATACCCTCCACTTCTTTTCTTTTCATCACGAGTAGAAGCAGTTCCCATTTTCACCGTGATCAATAGTGGACAAGCCAACAAGCAGTCAACATTTTATGCATTTGAAGAAAATTCACTTTTTTATATTTTTGTGACCGACTGCCAGCATCACCATTAAAAATCAAGGACAGAATTATAATAGTCACACACACACACACAAAAAGAAACGAAAAGAAAATGAGAAAGAGAAAGATAGGTCGTTTTGAAGCAGTTAATGGAATGATATGCATATTTTTTTGTGTGTAGCTGTCATGTAGCATTCTGACCCATTTTGTTAACGGTCCATCTCCGTAACCCGAGTAAAGTGGTGCTATATATTTTAAAAGGAAAATGATTGGGATATAATTTGTTTACAAAAAAAGTGAAAATCAAGAAAATGACAACCCGTATGATCAAGACTGTTTGTTAAGTCAGTCCCTGATTATGCTCCATTTAATAAATGATTCTATTGAATATTTTGACATTTTTTAATGGCAGAATACCTTGATTTTTCAAATACCCATTTGTTTATATGAAAAGGTATTTTTATGATTTAAATTATTTTTAATTATAAAATAGTAACTCTTAATAAAGAGGAGTCCTTTAATATTAGGGGCTCTTGAAATTTAAGGGTCTCTAATTTACATTTTGAAACATTTTAAATTGTAAAATAGTGAACTCTTGTTTATATAATTTTTTCATATAATTTTAGATATCATTTAATAATTGACTTTTTTTATTTAATTAGAATCCATGATGTTGTATCCAAATAACTTATTTAATAATGTGTGGAAATTATATTAAAAAATTATTTTAAAAAAATTATTCTCATATCATTATCCAATTTAAAATTAGAATTCTTGAACAATTAACAAGGTATAAAGATTTATCCTTTTTTTCTTTATTAATGAATTTTTTTTATACATCTAATTATAAATTATATAAGAAAAGATAATCATCTCCTATTCCCAAATCCCTCTCCATCCAACTCAAAACTTAAATTTAAAATCTCTAATTTAAAATTTTAGTTTCTTAATCATTAAACCATTCATTAGAATTCTCCTTTATTAATGAATTCAGATCAGAATTTTTTGTGATTTGCAAAATTTGGTTTCCTCGGTCCAAAGAGTCAAATTGGGCTTTTCTTAGAAGCTCTTTTTATTAGTGTTTCCTCCTCGGCGTAATGACGCTCCATTAGGCCTGTAACTGACTAACAATGTCTCTGGGCAGTGGGTTAGACTGGCACTGCCGCCCTGGCCCATCCTATCCAGTGACACACTAGGTGTGGTTATGGCCACAAATTATTGTGTTCGGGCCACACAAATTAGTTTTTTTGTCCTTGTAAATAGACAATTATGATATTTTTAAAAAATGTTTATCACTTAGATTTTTAAAAATCAAAAATATATATTTTTAAAATTATATTATTTTAATAAATTTTTATTAAAAAATATAATAACTTATTTATAAAGTAAGAATAAATTTATTTTAATTTCTTCTTATAATACTTTAATAAATGGTGTTATTTTAGAATTTTTTTTCTCTTTTTTTTTTAAATCCATCTGATAAGTACTTCTTTTAGCATAAAATAACTATATGATTTTAAATTTGTTTTAAATTAATTGTTGTTTATTTATTTATTAAAATAAGTAAATATTTTTTTAATTTTATTATTATCTATTTATTTTAAATAATTATTCTATTATAAAAAATTTTACTTTATCTTTTAATTTTTTTCTAAGAATAATATAAATAAATAGATAAATTATCTTTAAATCTTTTAATTTAAAGAAAAAATTTAAAAATAACAATTATTTTATAATAAAAAATATTAAACTTATTTTAAAATATTAATATATAAATTAATTTTAATTTATTAAATAATAAATATCAAACAATTTATCATTTATTAATTAATGATTATAATTATTAATTATTTTTAACGAGGAAACTTAATGAAACCAATGTTTTAAAGTTTGTGTGGCTATAATATATAATGTGTGGTCAAAACATTGCCCATCCAAGCCACGCAGATTCCTGGTGCACGCCCTTTGACCTCAGCAGAATTAAAACGGGTATGTCCGTTTTTTCCTGAACCCCAGAAAATTAAATTACGTGTTTGATTTGAACAGGAAAAATTAAAAAATAAATAAAACAATAACACGTGGATAATAGGTTCCTAAATTCACAATATTATAGTTATAAAATTATATAAAATTATAAATTTATAATTATAATAAATTTTTAAATAAATATAATGTATTATTAAATAAATAAATGTATATAAATTTATAAATTTATAAATAAAAAAATATTTATATAATAATATAATATATTATAAATTTATAATATTACGAAATATCTTAATTATATTATTATTTTAAAGGAGACTTTAAGCAGGTAGCCTTGAGTAATACGGTAGTCGATTCTTCAGGAAATTTGAGTATTTAGAAGAATAAATTTTTATATAAAAATAAGAAAAAAAATTATTGTAAAAAGGGTACTTGATTTCGTGACATTATATATTTCATTGTAAAATGTAATCTCAACTCAAAAGTTAGACTCAAATTCTTTTTTTAAATTGTAATACGTTAAAAAAAAAAAATTCCCGTCAGAAGGTGTCAAATATAGCCGCCGGGCGGCGGTGTAGAACCATAATTCCAAAGCAACTTCTGATAAAAGTAAAAACAAAGTTGCTTGCTCAAGCACTTACGCCATAAAAACTTAAGCCATATGATGAAGATGCCGAATATAAGGTCAAAACTCCTACAGTGGTACAGTGTATAAAATTGATTTTGACTGACATTAACTTCCAATATAATCTGACTTTTCTCTCATGCTCAGGCAACATCCCGTGATTGAAGGACCCTCCGTCAAAGCAATCCAATTGGACATATCCGTCGAAAAATATCCATTAAATTATTGGCCAAAAACACATGTCGATAAAACTGGAATTTAATTAAGGATTACATAATGATATATAGATAAGGGATTAGTACTTTTCTTCTTATCTAAATTATATAATTTTAATAAAGTATTAGAAGAAGCTTCTTTTTTTCCCTTAATTTAATTTTTACTTTGTAGTGGAATTTAATTAAGGATTACATAATGATATATAGATAAGGGATTAGTACTTTTCTTCTTATCTAAATTATATAATTTTAATAAAGTATTATAAGAAAGGATAAGAGACACTTTAATTTATATTTTAAAAATAAAATATTTTATTTTTTTTAATAAGAATTTATTAAAATGAGTAATTTTGACTTTTGAAATAATTTTTTTTTAATTTTTAAATTTAAAATATTTTAAATAAATGTATATAATAATACATATTTTAGTAAAGTAAAAAAATTAATTATTAAATAATATATAAAATTATATATATAAATTGTCACTAAATAATTTTTTATACCAAAATTAAGGAGATGTATGGTTACTTGTTATGTTGTGGTTTGATTAACAAGAAAATTTCTTTTTATATTGTTAATTAATACTCAATTTATTTATTTTTTTTTGAAAAAATTATAAAAAGGAAATCCATAATTTTTCTAGTTTCAATTTTAAGCGATAATTTCATGAATCTTATGGGTTTCAAAATCAATACTTAAATGCTTTGACGGCACCTCAACAGACAGATTCGGAGGTTTAAACTTTGAAGCTTAAGATGGTGGAGATGGAAGAAGCAATATTAAAATTTTAAGAAGAAGAAATCTTGTAAATCTAGCATACTATTACTTTTTTCTTTTTCTTTTTTTGGTTTTAAAATAACTATTTTATCTTATTATTAAAATCAAATTTTTGATTTTATATTTATTCTAAATTAATTATATTTTTAAAATTTTTAAAATAGACAAATAATTTTATTTCTTATTTTAACTTTATTATTATGTATTCATCACTTTAATTAATCATACAATCTCTTTATTTTTTTACTGTATTTCCTTTATAAAAATATTATAATTAAATATACAAATTATTTTAAAATTTTTAATTTAAAAAATATAATAAAACAACAATTATATTGGACCAGAAGTAAAAGTTCCAACCATAATCCTTCGTGTTTATATTCCTAAAGCAGCACCCACGCAGGCAATAAATTTATTAGTTTATGGTTAGGACTTCTAGACTCCTTAAGTTGTCATGAAATTAATTTTCCTTGAAAGCAATCATTTTGTTTTTTTCTCTGTAAAAACAAGAGTTTGTCTAATTTTTATTCTAAGATTTAAGTTAAAAACGTAATAAATATAATTTTTTATAATTAATTTATATAACAAATTATAAAAATTAATATTTATTTTAATATTATTATCATATGAATAATTTTACTTAATTAATTAATTAAATCAATATTAACATTTATAATTTTTATAAAACTAGAAAAACCAAAAACAACATTTCTTTTTGCTTTTCTTTTCAAAATTTGAAGATAAGAAATCAATCTAAATCAACGAATGAATAGGTGCTTTATTGGTCCACCTACAAAAAGTCTTTCGGCTGAATTTTGAGTTCTTGAATTTTGATGATGTAACTCTGAATTTTGCTCACCTTTCCAAATTCCAATTCTAATGATGCATATTTTATTGCAAGCATGTTATAATTATAGTATTACATAGAATTATAAATTTAATATATTATTAAATAAATAAATAAATATACATATAATATTATAAATAAATTTTAAATAAAAAAAATTTAATCAGTTAATAATATATTATAATTATAAATTTATATTATTTTTTAATATATTAGAGAATTAATTATTTAGTAGTACAAAAATTTTAATTTTTTATTTTAACCATAAATTAAAGTTTTTAATTTAGTAGGTACCAACTCAACAATAGTCTCGTTAGTATAAAATTATATTATTATTTATAAAAAAAGTATTTATTAATAGAATCTCTAAAAAATTAAAAAGTAAAAATACTCTAAAATTATATTATTTTAATAAATTTTTATTGAAAAAAGATTAAGTAGGCATTTGGATGTATTAACTTTTCAAATATATCTTATAGCCTATAATTAATATGATAATTGACTATTATTGTTATTTAAAATTAAAAATATTTAATTTATTCAATTAGAATCAACAACTAATAGTTGTTATCCAAATTCTAAGCCAAACACCCCCCAAAAATGACTTTTTTTAAAATTAGAAATTAGTTTGTTTTATTTTTTTATAATAAAATGACATAATTTTAAAATATTTTTTTAAATTTTTTTTCAAGATCTAATTGACTAATACTAGTATCTTGCCTATATATTATAAGAAAAAAAATTAAAGCTTTAACTTTAAACTATGTCATTTTATTTAATTAAAATCTAAATAAAAAAATAAAAATTTACTTTGTTAAATGATGATACCTAACTTTATAAATTAATAAGGTGAGTTTTTAAATTTTAAATTAAA
>BPVZ01000221.1:67660-116485 GCA_020521535.1 Rubroshorea leprosula | reverse complement strand
GAATGAACCGGCCCAAATTCTTTACCATCTCTCTGCGTCCTTTATCGGTTTATCCTCCTACTCCAACTGCATCCACCACCAGCACAAGACTGAAAATGAGTCTCCAAACGGCTATCTCTGCTCCATCCTTTCTATCCTCATGCTCCGGTTACCGGCTCAAATTCAATCCTCTTTTCTTCCCTAACTTTAGCTTCTCCCGCTGTCGTTCCAACCGTCTCGGGCGCAGAAACTTCGCAGGTAAGTACCATAGCTCTCCTCGCTCTCTTTTCCTTAAGCCTGTTTGGTTGCTGAGAAAGTGAATGAAATTAAAATCCTAGAATTTTATTGCGAATGTGGAATATTTGCTTCACTTAGTTTCTGTTTCAAAGCAATCGTGCATTCGCCATTTCTTGTGTTTCAGTTTTTGCATCAGAGAATAGTGTTTTCACTTCTCCGGAGATGGACAAGTCGTTCGACTTTACTTCCGAGGAACGGATTTACAATTGGTATTATATTCTCGACTTAAATGATTTGATGTGTTTGGATTATATTTTTATGCTTCACATATAATTGTGCTTTTGAGAATGGTGCGTCCCTGCAACAATTTAGAAGATCAGTTTAGCTCATTTACATATCTTTATGTATCTACTTCATGTTTACGTCGAAATATGTATTTATGTGATTTCTGGATGTGTTAGGTGGGAGTCTCAAGGATTTTTCAGACCAAAGTTTGACCAGGGAACTGAACATTTTGTCATACCTATGCCACCGCCTAATGTTACTGGATCACTGCACATGGGGCATGCAATGTTTGTAACTCTTGAGGTTAGGAAAATGGTTTCAAATCTTTTATTCATTTTATGGCTTTTATTTTTTTGAAGTTTTCTTTTTCTGTAACTACAGCTCTTGGATGATCTGCTGAGCTCTGAATTTTTAGATATTGTATAATTTGTATTGCACTAGAGGTAAAACAACTTGTCTTGATTTATTACTTGGGCTCTTTATTGAAAGCTCTCATGGCTTTCTCATTGCTTTTTCCCCCTCCCCCCCTTTTTTTTTTGGTGATAAGTTGTTTTATTTAATCTATGAATAGCACCTTCTTTTTTTTTTTTTGTTCTGACAATTTATGCTACGATGGTCACTGGATAGCAAACAACTGAACTATTTTATGTTTCATTTACTGATTGATAATTGAATAAAATACACTAATACCTATGTGGATGAGGTGTCATCATGCAGCATGCGCTCAACCATTGCTAATAACTATCTGTTTTATTTGCATTACTTAATATGCTCAACATAAGCATTCTTAGCTTATACTCATAATTTGGGAACTATCTTTCGGAATCTCTTGCTGTAGGGTAGACAGCTTGTAGTCATTAGATTAATGGATATTGTGCTCTTCTGATGACAATGCTTTCTACCCTTTTACCTTTATTTGTCTTTTTTGTTAGGATATCATGATTAGGTACAATCGTATGAAGGGAAAACCAACACTTTGGCTTCCTGGGACTGATCATGCTGGTATTGCAACTCAGGTCTGTCTTTAGATTTAAAGGTTAATAGGTTATACATTCTTTTGAGTATATCAGCCAATCATGTGTTTCTCCTACACTCCCAAAATGGCCCAATTTATCATTGAATCTTCTATAAACTCCTTTTAGCATTATAATTTGTATATTATTTTGGTGTCAGCAGTCATTTTGTGTTTTTAGATTGAAATATATTGCTGAGGCTATTGTTTGTTTCTTTTTGTAGTTGGTTGTGGAAAGAATGTTGGCATTTGAAGGAATGAAAAGGGTGGAATTGGGAAGAGATGAGTTCACCAAACGAGTTTGGGAGTGGAAGGAGAAGTATATTTTCCCTTGCATCCTTTATTTTCATGGAATCTTTTTTGCCCCTCTTCTTTTTGCTTTTGGGTGCTTTCACTTCTGCATGTCTCCTATGGTATGTTTGGTTGAAGTTCTAACTAGTGGAAGCGAAAGATACATAACATGGTCACTTGTTGCTTCTTTATGAGCAAACTTTTTAACTAATGTTTGAAGGAATTTCTGGAGAAATATGTGCAAGTAGACAAAAGATACAGTGAAAATTATAAGTAAAATATTGATACGGTGATGGGTATTATTTCCTTTAGGGTTTTCTTGCTGCTGGAAAATTAGATTTTGATGTAATATCTGTTAGTTGTATTGACTTTAGGTTTAGGTTCTGGTTCATTATTATTATTATTATTATTTTGCTTAAGCTTTTTCGTTGATTTAAAACTATTAATTTATTTCTTTTCTTCTCTCTCCAAAGATAGTAGTGGTTCGGAGTATCTGGATTCCTAACTAGATTTTATTGTTTAGGTATGGTGGAACCATAACAAATCAGATTAAGAGACTTGGGGCTTCTTGTGATTGGAGTAGAGAGCACTTCACCCTGGATGAGCAGCTAAGTCGTAAGACAGATTTCTATCTAGTCAAAATGGAGTTCTAACCAGTAAAGAGTCATGGTGCATTTAGTGTTTTAGTCCTCTGTTTCATTATCTTTTGTCATGCTATGCCATTTTCTGTTACATGGATCAAATGTGC
This sequence comes from Rubroshorea leprosula, assembly GCA_020521535.1. Classification (NCBI taxonomy): domain Eukaryota; kingdom Viridiplantae; phylum Streptophyta; class Magnoliopsida; order Malvales; family Dipterocarpaceae; genus Rubroshorea; species Rubroshorea leprosula. The sequence continues at coordinate 113,933 of BPVZ01000221.1, read as the reverse complement.
AGTCAAACACATTATAAACACATTTATGATTGCTAAAATTTCAAATATATATGGTGTTTTGCATAACAATTTTTACATGCTCTGAACCACTCCTCTGTATTGCAGGAGCTGTTATTGAGGCCTTTGTCAGGCTTCATGAAAAGGGTTTAATCTATCAAGGTATAATCTAAATCTTTTTACATTTTAGCAATTGTTTTTCTTCCCTTAGGCAATTGGCCCTTTCATTGTATGTTAGTATTGTAGCATATTTAACGTAAGGAGAAAAGGCAACAGTTGATTGGATTGGTAGTGCCTTTTATTTCACCCAAAATGCAATGTTATTAAGGAGGCAGTAAATTCTTGATGCTTGCCACTGTTCACTAATGTGATCACTAACTCTATAACTTTATTATTAAAACCAATTGTTCATTTTGTCATTTAGAACCATCAAAATAAAGATGCCTGATTGGCTAATATATTTTCTCAGGTTCGTACATTGTTAACTGGTCTCCTAAGCTACAAACTGCAGTTTCAGACCTGGTAACTTCTTGTTGTGTTTGTGGTGCTATGCTTATTTTGCCCCCCCCCCCCCCCCTTTTTTTTTTTTCCTTTTTCTCTTTCATGTGTTTTCTTGTATAAACCCCACTTTTCTGTGCTTAGGAAGTGGAATATTCTGAAGAACCTGGTATTCTGTATTATATTAAGTATCGTGTTGCTGGGGGTTCAAGGTATTTACCACAGTTTCTGGTTATCTTCTAAATTTTTGCACACTAAGAAAAATACAGCACACAGGAGACATATTAGCAAATTGTTCAACAAAAATAACAATTTTGGGAATCAGTTAAGGCAAATTAAGTCATTCTTATTTATATAGATTCTTAAATTTTTAAAATTTCAATTGATGTTGTGAGATTTGAATACGATTTAATTCTTGGAGACTTAGTTTTTAGGAGCATCCTGCTTTTTCTCTTTTGAGGGTTGTCTATATATGAGGATTTAACTCTGATGCTTCTTCTCCTTGTAGGAGTGATTTTTTGACAATTGCAACAACACGCCCAGAGACTTTGTTTGGCGATGTGGCTGTTGCAGTGCATCCTCAGGTGTGACAATTCATATGCTTGTTAGTAATATGCATGTTCAAGATGTGCTGCCTTGGTTTTTGCAATATTATTGATTATATTCATAAATGAAAGGTTTGTTCTAGTTTATAATTCATTTAATTGCGGCACTCTTTGTCATTTTTCCTGTCTGTTTATGTGTATTCTGTAGTGTATGCTTATATGGTTTGGAAATTGATTTTCTATCCTGCATTTGATTTAGGCTTTAAGTTGGATTTGGAGGTGGGTTCAGCATGTGATTCAAGGTTGAGTTTGGAGTACTTTCTGAAATGAAAAAAAGAAGAGAGCATGATGCCAAACATAAGTATTTTTCATTTAACAAAATTATGAAAATATAGAAATCTAAATGATTGACAGCTCAATGTATGGTTTTCTAAACCTGTAAATATTGCGCCATAACAGGCATATAAAATGTTGAGCAACAATCATCCTATTTGACAATAATCATATTTTTGATCTCTATGCAGGATGAACGTTATTCAAAGTACATTGGTCAAATGGCAATTGTACCTATGACATATGGCCGTCATGTCCCTATTATATCTGATAAGGTAAAGCACCCGCAATTCAAGAATGAATTGTCTTGTCTATTGATGCAATGCAGAATAAGGTTAATGAAGACCCTGGGTTTTTTTTGCCTTTCCTTTAAATTGACTCTTGTTTTCATCTTACTTGGTTGTAATTTCTGAAACAAAACGAAGTACATAATATGTTTCTTATGCAACAATTTATTACCATCAAATTCTTTTCTCTTGAATTATTTTTCTTTATGTGGGGCTTCAGTGGTTGCAAACATGTCAACTCTTCATTCATTAAATGGATAAAATTCCTGGTTGATAAGCAGGGTTTTATTATTGTTGTTGTTGTTGTTGTTGTTGTTGTTGTTGTTGTTGTTATTGTTATTGTTATTGTTGTTATTGTTATTGTTATTATTGTTGTTATTGTTATTATTTAATTTTTTTTATGATGGCAGTATGTTGATAAAGACTTCGGGACAGGTGTGTTGAAGATAAGCCCTGGGCATGATCATAATGACTACCTTCTTGCTAGAAAGCTTGGTCTCCCACTACTTAATGTGATGAACAAGGATGGGACGCTTAATGAGGTTGCTGGGCTGTACTGGTAATGAATTTTTAAAACTTATTGAATGATTACTCAACTAGGACATCTTTCTATTTCCTACCTAATCTAAATGGCAGTGTCTTTTAAATATCAGTGGTCTTGATCGATTTGAGGCACGGAAAAGACTGTGGTCCGATCTTGAGGAGACTGGTTTAGCTGTAAAAAATGAACCCCACACTTTAAGGGTTCCCAGATCACAACGTGGTGGAGAAGTGTGTATACTACTCTTTCAGGATGTGCTTTCAGATGTTTACTAAAGTCAATGGTGCTCCATTCAAACCAGTCTCTCATATTGTTTATTTTTATTTTTTACTAGGTAATAGAGCCACTAGTTAGTAAGCAGTGGTTCGTAACAATGGAACCCTTAGCAGAAAAGGCACTTCATGCAGTTGAAAAGGGAGAACTGACCATTATGCCTGAAAGATTTGAGAAGGTATGTAAAGATTGAGAGGAATATGACCTCTTACTGATTCTGTGTTTGGATCATATACTTGCTCTTTTATGAGACTTATTGCTATTCAGGACATTGCCAAGAATCTGTTTTCTTGTCCTTTCTATCCCCCCTTTTCTGAAGAACATTCTACCCATAAGTTGTGTGGCATTTTTATCCCAAATCCTCCTGCTGGTAATTAATTACATGAATACTGTAGCTGCTGCTTTATCTATTCTTACCCTTAATTTATACTTGTATTGATAACAGATATATAATCATTGGTTATCAAATATCAAGGATTGGTGTATAAGCAGACAGCTTTGGTGGGGTCACCGCATACCAGTTTGGTACATTGCTGGAAAAGACTGTGAAGAAGAGTATATTGTTGCTAGAAGTGCTGATGAAGCCCTTGAAAAAGCATACAAGAAGTATGGAAAAGATGTAGAAATTTATCAGGATCCAGATGTTCTTGACACTTGGTTTTCAAGGTCTATTATTCAACTTGATCTTCTCTGCAGTAATCTATGCAAAGTTGCAAACGGCTAAGTTTGTTAATGCTAATATTTTGACCATGCTTGTGTTTTTCTCTCTTCAGTGCTCTGTGGCCTTTCAGTACTCTTGGGTGGCCAGATACATCAACTGAAGATTTCAAGAGGTTTTATCCAACAACAATGCTTGAAACTGGGTATTTATTTCTTCGCTAACCCCCTTCTTTGGTGTGACCACTGATTTATTTATTTATTTATTTATTTTCTGTGTTATGTTCAATTGCTCCAAAGATAAAATTTGATGATAGAAGGGGGCTAGGGGTTAGCACTCGGCATTAAGTATCTACAGAGAATGGGAATGGCTTCAAATCCTAATCAGCTTGAGTTTTGTTATAGTTAAGTTTTCAAAGGCATGTTTTGGTTGCATTAGTATATATTACAGATTGAATTATCCCCTGGGATATATTGCACTATATGTGGCTAAATACCACTGCCAGAACTTTGAACCCATCCTGTAAGGGCTGGTTCTAGAGGCTGTTTAGCTTAGCTTATTTTCATGTTCTGAAGTGAAAAGCAATTGTGCTTAATAGCACTTTTTGATGCTGAAAATAACTATATTCTTATTTATAAATAAGCTGATATGTGTTTAGGTTTGAGAAAATATATAAATATTACTCCTAAGAGTGTTGGTGTAAGACTAATCTTTATGTTTGGGAATAAGATTTCTTTAAGTCTTGATGAAAAAGATATATACCATACCATATAAGGATGCAGAATTGATGCTAATAAAATGGTGAGACTGCTTATATTTAACTTGGTCTTGTGGCCAGATCTTTTGCCTTGAGTTCACATTTTTGCCATGTGATGTTAGGAAATGATGACTGTTGTCCTTTTTGGACAGGCATGACATATTGTTCTTCTGGGTTGCGAGGATGGTGATGATGGGAATTGAATTCACAGGCAAAGTTCCCTTTTCATATGTATATCTTCATGGTCTTATCCGGGATTCACAAGTATGTGGAAAGCATACCTTCTTGTAATCATATCATGTAATATTAATAACTCATTTCATTCCTGGATATAACATGTTTAGTGAATTTTTACATATTAATTGTTTCAGGGGCGTAAAATGTCTAAAACATTGGGCAATGTAATTGATCCTATTGATACAATCAAGGAGTTTGGTACTGATGCTCTACGTTTCACACTTTCTTTAGGAACTGCTGGTCAGGTTTGTTGTCTTGTCTTACATCTTTAAAATTATATCATTAAACAAACATGTCAGTTCAATAATGAAATGCTACCTGTAGATTACATGATGCTTTACCATTTCACTGTAACCTGTCTTATAAAAGTTGTATATGATCAGATAATTTCACCTGCATTTTTTATAGGACCTCAATTTATCTACTGAGAGGCTGACAGCTAACAAGTCCTTCACAAACAAATTATGGAATGCTGGCAAGTTTGTTCTGCAGAATCTACCTAGTGAAGAAAATGTATCTGATTGGGAAATTATGCTTGATTATAAGGTTTGTCTATTCATTTTCTTACAAAGATCACTAGGATAGCATTTTGTCACCATTGGTGAACCTTGCCATGGAGCCATATTTTTTTCTCCAATCAGATGAGGGAAGAACAATTAAGAATTACCATTTACTGCCATATCATGTTTTCCACAAAATTCAGAGAAATGAATCTGTTGATATCATGTTATACAATGCCACTTAGTTATGCTTTTGCCATGTTCAAAATCTCCAGATTCCAAGAAGTTGGGCTTTATATTCTATAAACTGAAACAGTTTACTTGTTTTTCAGTTTGACACAGAAGAATCTCTTCTTAAGCTACCTCTTTCAGAATGTTGGGTGGTAAGAAAGATGACAGGGCGTAATGTCTTCCCAATTCTTATGTCCCTGTACTTAAGCACAGTTTTTTAAATTAATGGCACTCTGTTTTGTTTGTGTGGTGCAACTGCAATTATTGGTTGAGTGACTCCATAAATTTTCAGGTCTCAAAACTTCATACTCTTATAGATGTGGTCACTGAGAGTTATGACAAGTTTTTCTTTGGTGATGTTGGAAGAGAGACATATGACTTCTTTTGGAGTGACTTTGCTGATTGGTATCATCAACTTATTTATGAGCAATTTTTTTGTAAATACTTTTTGTTGCCTTATGTTAAGTAGTTAAGTTCTAGATAACCTGTTACTTTACTGGCTGTGGAAACATAAACACTAAGCCTTAGGGGAGGAGTAGGCTACATGCATTAGGTGAAAAGCATACAATAGAGGCGTTTTAGTTTTTTTAATTTTTAGTTGGTCATATTATTTTTTTTAAAAAAAAATTTACAATTCATGAATTATATTTTCAGTTATTTCTTCAGTAATGTCTTTTCTCAGTCTATGTATCATATTTGTTGCTCTCTCTTTTTGAAAGAAAAAAGGGGCTAGTAAATGTGTCTGGGGTTTCTGCTCTGCTGTCAACATTTCCTGATATGACTGACTTGTATAGCCTAATTCTTTTTTTAATTTATTTGCTAGGTATATTGAAGCCAGTAAAGCTCGCCTTTACCACTCTGGAGATAATACAGTTGCTTTAGTTGCACAAGCAGTCCTCCTGTATGTTTTTGAGAACACACTGAAATTGCTACATCCCTTTATGCCATTTGTAACTGAGGCATTGTGGCAGGTAATGGCCTTCTGGCATCCCAATATTTCTAAGCTTATAGAAATTTATATGATTTCTACTAAATAAAGTATTGTATTCATAGCAACACGGCATAAACAAGTGCTTTTTTGTTATGGGCAAAAGTTTCCATACACACTGTTTTGTGTGCTACTTTTTCTATCTGTAGTTCCTTCAGAGGACGTTTAGAACAAGCTGCTTTAAATTTAAAGCATTGGGATGAATGAGTACATGACATGTATGATGGCAGGACAGTAGAATTCATCAGGCTAGTTTTTCTTAGTGAATTTTTTCTCTCACTGAAACCATGTGAAGTTAACTGTTTTGTCCATTTATTTACAGGCACTCCCAAAAAGAAAAACAGCTCTGATAGTATCTGCTTGGCCACATACTTCTCTTCCGAGGCATGCAAACTTGATAAAACGATTTCAGAATTTGCAAGCTTTGGTGAGTTCTAGATGTTGTTTCTTGCTCAATATTTCCCAGTCCATTACTACATGATCACCCAAGGAAAATAATTGCTTATATCTGCCAATTTATGAGGTAGACTCGAGCAATTCGAAATGCTAGAGCTGAGTACTCTGTTGAACCAGCAAAGCGAATATCTGCATCAATTGTTGGCAGTGAAGAAGTTATACAGTATATATCTGTAAGTATATTTTTGCAAATCTTACTCTTTTAAGTGAAAAGGGCATCTTTCAAATCAGTTCTTGATTTATAATCTGAAATTTATGATAACATCAAATGCCCAAACTTGGCTGCCATCTTTTAACAAGTGGCCTTTTGCATTGGTATCATATTTATTTTACATCATTACATTTGGCAGTTGCAAATTTAGACAGCACAGCAAGTGGGTTGCATACCTCTGATACATGGTGCACTTTTTTTTTGGGCTGCTTGATACATTGTGCCTGGTTGTGCATACTGCATGCAACACTATTGTCATTTTTGCAAGTTGGCTTATTATTGCTTGATGCAGAAAGAGAAGGACGTTTTGGCTCTTCTATCAAGGCTAGATCTGCAAAATATCCATTTTACAGATTCTCCTCCAGGCATGTTTACTTTGAACCTAATTTTGTTGGGCTATAGGAATTGGGAAAAAGAAAGTTCTTATATACTCTTTTGAATACTTAAAGATCATTTCAAATGGTTATTCTTTTGGACCTAAGTGCCAATACCCTTACAGGGGATGCAAATCAGTCAGTCCACCTTGTTGCCAGTGAGGGGCTAGAGGCATATCTCCCCCTTGCTGATATGATTGATATTTCTGCTGAAGTTGAACGCCTTTCCAAACGCTTGTCTAAAATGCAAATGGAATATGAGGGACTTAAAGCTCGCCTCAGTTCTCCAAAAGTACGTTGTTCATTTGATCTTTTATCATAGAAAAACAATTACAGTTTCTGTACTGCTCTCTCTTCTAAAAGTTATTTAGTGAAATGGTAAACATATAATATGGCAGCTAGGACAGTAATAAACAAGGCTAACGCCTGATTAACTAAAGTGCTTAGCCTTCCAAGCCATTTGCCGTATGTAAAATTAGGACCAACCATACAGAGGCTTAAGACTTAAGTTGAGGACTAAGAGTTCTGAACTTATCGGAAATGTTACTACCTGTGTCTGCACATGAATGTTGTGATTGGTGCTATTTAAAATATGAGGAATTTGGCACTAGCTGCACAACTTTTGCTAGGTTTCTGCCAAAGGAAGTTAGTGTTATAATCCTGTATGGAGTGAATATACTTGAAATTGACTTTTTCATGTAAGTTGGAGGTTTTTTTCTTTTTGAAAGAAAAAAGTTGGGAGTATTTTTAATTTTGCTGTGAGTGCCACAAATCATTTAAAAAATTTTGGCGCCTCTTTTTCTGGCCTGGAAGTATATCCCAGAAAAGGGGTGCTGAAGATGTTCTTCCCTTTTAAGGCTGAAATGCAGAAGACATTCAAGCAGCACATGCTCATCTGTTGCCCTTTCTCTCCCCATATTCTACTTATTTTCTCATGATATCATGCTATGGTAGTTTATGCATGCATCTGTCCAACAATTTCTAATATTTTTCCCCTGCAGTTTGTAGAAAAGGCTCCAGAGGATATTGTTCGTGGGGTTCAGGAAAAAGCAGCTGAAGCAGAAGAGAAAATAAATCTTACCAAAAACCGTTTGGCTTTCCTCAAATCAACTGTTCTGGTTTCAAAATAGGCTTCATTCATAACTCTTTGGTGTTTTATCCTCAGAACCCGGCTTCTCCACCAGACCAATTTCCATTTCTACAGGAGTTACAAATCATGCACTATAATTGAAAGAGATGGTTGTAAATCATGACATTGGGTGATGGAAATAACCAGTCAGCTGAAAGAAGGAACGGGAACTGGTCCAAATGATTTCTGAAGAGGAAGAGTAATTGCTTTTTCACTTGTTTCAATAGAAAAGGTTCAAGCCCATCATTAATTGAATGCAGAACTCAACTGTTATTAGCGGTTCTTTCCTTCACTAAAGTTGTAAGAAGAGATCATAGTTATGTAATATCAATGTATATGTTTCCAGATTCTTCTTTAGTCGTCCCTTTATTTATAGTTATCAATTGGCTCATCTCGGTCCTTCTGCCTTTATTCATATATATATTTCAAAATCTGGGAACACATTGGTTTCTATGGATCTTTGGAAATGGTCATAAGAGTGCAAAACCATCGAGCGAAAACTGAACTGGCAGATTTTGTTTATGAGATTACAATGTATGTAATTGTAGAAAATATAATTCCTTTCAGATGGGATTATTGCAACTTTAGTTAATACTACCCTACGATGTTTTCGTTTTGTGAAATTGAAAAAATGTTGAGACGTTCTAGTGTAATCACACTATAGGTTACAATATATTATTTGAGATTCATATTATTTGGTGTTAAATGATTAAACACCTTAAAGGTTGAGGCCTTTTGCTGGGCTCTACCAAAATTAAAAAAATAAAAATAAAAATAAAAATACAGTATCATTATTTATTTATTATTATTTTTTAACATAGTATCATTTTTTATTTAAAAATGTAAAAATAGCATTAATTAATGTATAAAAAATTGACCGTAATTGAACTATTAATCCAACCCAATTCCACTAAGCTTCCTGCACGGCTGGACGGACCACCGTCTCCAACCCACCCCCGACTCAACTGTTCAGTACTTCCCCATACCCTAACCCTAACCCTAACAATCTCCGAGCCGTAAATAGCCATGGACTCCACTCCGATCCAACCTCCCCTCACACCTTGTTCCTCCAAACTCCCCGTCAAACGCAAAACCCCTCACCTCCCTTTTCTCACTCCTAAACTCGAACACCCATCTCTCACCACCACCGTTGTCCATGATGATCCCTCCGCCAGGCCCCAGCCTTCCAAGTTTCACCGAGTCTGGACGGAGCCAGACGAGATCACCTTCCTCCAGGGCCTCCTCCAATCTCACGGCCTCTCTTTCCCCAGAGATCTCCCCGTCTTCTATTCCCACTTCTCCACCTCCACGTCCCAGCACTATACCAAGTCCCAGCTCTCCGATAAGCTTCAGCGGCTCCGAAAGAAGTTCCGTATCATCTCTTCACGGCTTGCTCGTGGGCTTCATCCCTCTGCTCTCTCCAGCCATGATCGTATCCTTTTTGATCTTTCAAAGAAGCTGTGGAGCCCGGAGTTTTCAGCTTCCTCTCCTTTTGGTAAGAGTTCGAGCTCTGTCGATGCTGCTATTAGTATTAATTCAAGAAAGAAGATTGATAGCTACGTTAATGGGAAATTAGTTGGGGTTAAGGTTTGTTTTTCTCCTGATTTGCCTTTCGGTTCGAATCAAGATCATGATAACAATGTCAGTGATGGTGATGATATTAATGATAATTATAAGAAGAATTGCGTTGGTCAGGACGTTAGTAATGTTGGTGAAGTTAAGATGAATCAGGTTCATGTGGATTTTGACTTCAGGGGGGAAGGGGAGGAGGAGGTGAGTAGGGAGAGAAATGGTGCTGATGTTGGTGGGGTTATAGCAACCAGTGTACTGAATGTGCTTAATGACTGCTTGAAAGATGTTAGGATTGTCCTTTTGAGGCAGGGGATTCTCTCTTCATGTCTGAAAGATGGGAAAGAGATGGATTTTGACAGGAGGTGGGGGGAGCAAAGAGTTGCAGAGTTTGACGTGTTGGCACAGCGGCTAAGGATGGTTATCCAGAACTCTCTTAGCAAGCAATAAGAACGCTAATGGTAAAATCTTGTGAATAACTTGCTCGAGTTTGTACATTCTATCCCATCCTAGATGATTTATAAGTAGTAATAATTTACATTTCCACTTCTTTCTTGTGTTTAGATTTAGCCAATGGCAGTTCAGTGAATTTTTTTTTTTTTTTTTTGGTCCAGTGAATACTTGCAAATGGTAGATTTTAGACTTTCTGAATGTTTGATATGTTGGTTAAGCTTCTGGTAATTGCAATTGGCCTCTGATTAATTTGGTGTTGATTTTGAGTACAAGGAGCATCATTTGTGAAAGTAACACAACTTTTTGCTTGATAGATGTACATTTCCAAGTGACTCGAGTTTTAGAAGTTGGATTTATCATTTCAAGTATGTACAGATAATTGATGAGCTCTTCCCTATCATACTATCAAGTTAGTTTTCTAATGTGTTGTAAAGATGGGCTAAATTTCTCAGCCTCGTAAAGTTGGTTTCCTAGCCATTTAGAGCTTACCTGAAAAGCTTGATGTGGGAAGTAGGAATTAAGGGAACTAGAGTTCTAATGATATTAAACCATCAAAGTCAAATGTACCTTTTTTCAATGGTCCTAATGGTCTTGATTGTTAGATATTTTAAAGCTTGAGGGTGCCCAGGCTAACCTAGAAATGTCTCTTTATCATCCATCATTACAAAGGAAACCAGGGGATGAAAACAAAATCATTTTCCTTATTATTATTATTACTTTTTTTGGGTTCTTTTTGTATTTCTTTGGCGGAAAGAGTCACTTTTGGAGTTGATTGGGTGCATGCTGCTTTGTGCTTCAAAAGCATAGAATTCGTACTCGAAATGATTTGAGCTCTTAAAAGGATAGATGACCTGTTTTTGTGAAATAATACATCTCGGTGAAATATTGTTATTATCACATCTTTGGTATTCAAACCCACAATTTACTTGCGATGATTTATTCTTTTGCTAAGCCTTTTCTTTATTATTATGCAAGCATGCTACATGCATCTTCAAGGAAAGAAAGGATGCCCAAATTTGTAAGGAGCATACCCCTTGATGAAGGTGCATATCCCCCTCATCAAGATTCAAGAAGAGATGGATCAGAACCCTCGCACTGAAGGAAAGGAGCATTATCTAATCTGAATTAATTCCATTGTTTGTTGGACAATTAGAAAATTAATACACAATTGAGCACTTGGTTTGATATCGCATCCTAGACTTCTTTCACGCAGCCTCTTATAAAAAGGTTGTAATTTATGTTTTAAAATTAATTTGTTATTTTTTAATATACTTTATTAATTTTAATAAATATTTATCAAAAAAATATTTTATAAAATAGAATATACATTAAAAGTGTATTTTATTACACAATTTTATTAAAATATCTTTAATAAAATTAATGAATTGAATGGTCCGTTCTGGTTCAGTAGTATTGAACTATAGGTTAGGATTGTTCATATCCGTGAGTGACGTCTTCGAGTCCTATGATACTCATTTCCTCTCTCTCCCATATATACATGTAAACAACGTCAAAATTGTTTTTAAAAAAAAATTAATGAATTTTAAAACATTGTTAATAAAATTATTTTTTATATTATTTTATTAATAATATTTTAATAAATTTATAAAATAAGTTGTATTTTAAATTTATAATATAAAAAATATATTTTGAATCTCATATTTTATGCATTTTTAAAATAAAATAAATAAAAAGAATCTATAATTACAGTATAGCATAACAGAACACCGAGAAAGAAAGCCATATTAACCATGGAACCTCTTTGTTCGTACCTTTTTTTCCCTTCTTTTTGGGGGTGCATTCCTTGTCCGTACGTCTTGAATGTATAATCTCATATAATTCGCGTGAGTATGCTCATGATTTTAAATCATCCCATAAAGTTTTCAAAAGGTAAAGTTGATGATAAGCATTAAATCTTCATCTTCAATTATTCATTTTAAAATTTTAGTACTAATTAATAAAAAATTTGGCACTTACGATCTTAACCGCAATGGAAGTGCACATTTTCTCTTAAGTCTTTATTAAGGGTTTAAACTGTCAGTGTAACAATATTGTAATTATTCTCCTATCCTCAAATTTTTTACTGGTAAAAATAAATAAATAAATAATAAAAATTTTGATTTTCCTTCATGATTTTTTAAAAAAATCTCTCATTTCTTAAAATTCCTTTTTTTTTTTTTTTTTTAAGTAAAGTCGGCAAGAATAATCCAAATATTCGAATCAAACAGTTTAACTGCCTTATAGAAATTGGAGAAAGTGAGATTTTTCTGTGGAAAAAAATGTCATTCCAAAACCAAACAAACCGCTCAACAGACACGCCGCGTTTATCGCTTGCCTTTTTCATCATCTCTCCACATGGGGATGTTCTTTTTCATTTCATTTCCCTTTATTTGATTTCCCCCCTTTTCACGCCTTAAAAATTGCTCTCTTAATCTTCTCTTTCCTTAATCCACCGCACCAATTTAGCTATAAATATCTCCCCCTTACCTCTGCCTTTTTTTTCATCCCCAATCATTCCTTCCCTCTTCTGTTCTCTGAAAATTATAATATTTAGTAACCCTTGTTACTAAAAATAGCAGAAATGGCCAGCCAACGCATTCCATTCCTTATCCTGTCTCTGCTTCTCTTAATTTCTCTTTCCAGTGTGGCTGAGGTATGACTTTGTTTACTGTTTTTTTTTTTTTTTAACAATTACCAGTATAACACAGTACCTTTTGGGGGAATGCTGGGGAGGAATGGAACACAGTCTTTGTACTGGGGAATGGTGTCCAACCATGTCATATTGTGATGATTTGAATCTCTAACACTAGCTTTGTAGACTAAATGAGTAGTAATTCCAGTAAACTATTTAACAAACAGCCTGCCCTATGAAGGCAAAATTGCAGTGAGCAATCTAAGTATATATAGAATCTCTAATTTGAAAGTTATATGCACAGTAGTGTTCCTTTTCTCAGCTATATAAGTAAGTTTAATGCAAGACCTGTTTTTGTTTGTGATTCTCTGGACAGGCGGCTTACAGCAGCGGGAAACTCCAACCTTCAGGTAAATGAAAATTCATATATGTGTGTTCTTGCTGTTTAGGAATTTGTAGTTAAGTGTAGGAAGAGAAATGATGAATTTGTTTTGCAGACTGTAAGCCGAAATGCACGTACCGGTGCTCAGCAACATCACACAAGAAGCCGTGCATGTTCTTCTGTCTCAAGTGCTGTGCCAAATGCCTGTGTGTTCCTCCAGGCACTTACGGCAACAAGCAGGTCTGCCCTTGCTACAACAACTGGAAAACCAAGGAAGGAGGACCCAAGTGCCCTTAAATTCAACTCTATTGTTTTGATCCGTTCCCTACTACCCTTTTTCAATTCCTTCAAGCAATATATTTCTTAAATAATCAAGGCCATTTTAATTATTTTAATTATTTTGTACTGCTATTATCGGTAGCTACATTTTCAGTTCAGGCAATTCATCATGCCGTGATGTAGTAGTTCACTGGTAGTACCACATTGATGTGATATGTAGGTCCCTCCATGATTGCTTTGTTCCCACGGGAATTTTAAGTTTTTAACTGTGTTATTTGGGCATTTTCTCCTTTTATTTTTAATTAAAATATAAACGAACTATGTTTTAAAAACAAATAAAATAAATATTAATGTCCTTACATATGGGATATTATTACCATATTTACTTAAAAACTCAAAAATAGCATTCTTCCTGTGAATGTAATAGTGGTCTTGTTTTTTCAAAATGAAAAGTAAGTAGAACGTATTTTAGTAAATTTGATTTTTTTAAAATAAATATCAACTTAATATAGTATTTTTTTTGTTAAAAAAAAATCTTAAAAATTAAATTTACTAATAAACAACAACAATAAAAATATATTTACCTAATTTATTTGTTTAGTATGGAACATCTAATTAATGAATGAGGTATTAATATACAAGCAAAGTTAAATTTCATTATTTATATGTGTCCTTAATTATTTTAACGTCAAGCTTGAGATTTGAGACCTCACTTGATATATTCATCCAATGTTTTAAGATTTTACTGATTGAAGTACTTCTTCAAAATCTTTAATTTCAAGTGATATCACAAATAATTTTTTCAAAAAGATTAGAAGGATGGTAAACAACTGGCTAAATTAATTTATGAGATATTTCTCATTTTTGGCTTTCCATATATTCCAACAAACAACAGCAGAGTAATCCGATAAGGAAGGAAAGTACATTTGTCTAGCTACTTGCTTGATATACCTCCACCATTCCACAAGATTACTCACCCCCAACTACCGTGGGTCAAGACCCAAGGTTGAACCAAACCAAATTGGCTCCACGTGAGGGCAATAAAAGAGCAAATGCATTATGGATTCATCAATTAAATGACAGAAGGGACACAACGCCTCTTGTACAATTCCCCTCCTTAGCAAATTATCCATTGAAGGCAAAGAGTTAAGAAGAGCTCTCCATAAGAAAACTTTAACCTTAGGAGGCACTTACATTTTCCATATGTGTTTCCATTCAGCAGATGAAAGGATCAAATTATCATGATTCCTATCGGTTTCATTAGCAGTATGAATTGTAAAGAGATAGACACTTTTTATAGAAAAATTTACATAGAAAAATTTCCATATCTATCATAATCCCAATATTTCTCAAACTTATTGTATACAAAATAATAGATAACAAGACTTTATTCTCTTTCTTCTTTCCCCTTTTCTCTCCCTTCTCTCTTGCATCTACCTACCTTCTCCGGCACGATGGTTTTTTTGGTCGGAAGCCTTTGAGCTTCCGACGTTTTGATGCTTGAGCCGTTGGGGGATCCCCGGCCGCTTAAGCATGCTGGAGCCGACCTGTGCTCCATCCTCCGATGACCCTTTGGGGTCTGTCGGTTTATGGGTCCCTTTCTGGTGACCCCTTTTGCTCTTTTTGTTTTCTGGTTGTTTTATATAGTTTTAGTTTCTTGTACAGTTTGTTTTTTTAGATCCGGCGACCCTCGGCTCTTTCTTGTTGATCTTGGTAGAGGTTCGTTGGGTTTTTCTTTTTTGTTCTGTTTGGTGCAGATCCGGCAGCTTTCTTTCTCCTCCGCGGATCTGAGGCGGCGCGCGCGAGGGCTTCTAGATCTGATGCCCAACGCAGCTCTCTGCTGGTTCCGAGGGTCTTCCGCCGCCAGATCGGGTGACCGCACAGCATCCTGGAGCCTGGTGCTATTTTTTCAAGGGTAGATTGAAGGGTGTCCCATATGGATCGGTCGATCGAAGGCCGTGGTATTTTCGGGGCGTTCGTGGTTGTTCGAGTGCTGAGTGCACCCCCTTCAGGCCTCTGGATATGGGTCTACTCTGTTCTTTTATTCCAGTTGTTTTTACTATTTGTTATCTTTGTAGATGCCGTATGACAGTCTTTGTAATGAATCCATTCCATTATCCTCAAAAAAATAATAGATAACAAGTGGTGGCCTCAATTTTGTGCAACGGGTCTTCAGCGGATGGGACTCCCTCTCCATTTCCCTTCCCATCAATGATGGGAATAGTGATTTTCACGTGGATTTTTGGGCAAAAATAAAAAATAATCTCTATCATCCTACCTGGGGAGAATGATGCGTTTTTATATGTATTTAAAATCGTATTAAATATATAAAATTTAATTTTTATTTTTTTTTAAATAATAAAATATATAAATTTAAAATAATTTAAATAAGTTAACACATTAACCTATAATACAGTAAAATAATATCAAATAATCAATTGTAGCAAATATATAAATTTAAAATAATTTAAATAAGTTAACACATTAACCTATAATACAGTAAAATAATATCAAATAATCAATTGTAGCAAATGCCCATAATCATACACAGATCCAACAACAAGTTTCAAAAAAAAAAAGTATGAACTGCTATACATATCTAGATTAAGTTAGGTTATTGAATTAGATTTGAGAAGATTAAAACTCAAAAAGGAATTAAACTAGACCAATTAAGTTAAGTTAAATTAAATTAATTAATTAAATTTGATGAATAAAAATTAATTAATAATATAATTAAAAATATATATAAATAAATTTATATATTTTTATTATATATTAATTTTTACAGGTCTTCACATGTAAAAGAAATTCTCTATAAAATTTTACAAGAAAAAATGTATCTCCATCTCTGCCCCACGAAAAGAAATATTATTCGGATCTCTATACTGTCGATGGAAATCTCCGCGAAACTTCACGGTTCTCATAGGAAATTGCCGTCCATAATGGATAAACATTCGCGAAGGTGCCATGAATATACGACGACATGGCTACTCCACGATCCGGTACGTCTGGCCACCATAAAAGATTACAGAACACAGAGGGAACCATACAGTTTTTACTCACGACGGCCAACAAAAAAATGCAGTTTTAGTCATGTACACTTCTGTTTTCTCACTTCTTGACAATGAGACAACAAATTTTCAGGATAATCACAGCTAACCATTCCCTGTGTAAAAAAAAAAAAAAGTTTTCAGGATAATCAAGTAATATTAAATAAATATATGTAAATCAATTTATGCATCTCACACCGCTGAAATGAATAAAATGAAAATAGAAATTTAGGCTATATGGATTATTTTATTTAATTATTAATTTTAAACCAATATAATTAAGGAAAGGAAAGCAGGATTGTCAAATTTTGAATCTTAAATTTTTAAACATGATTACACTTTTTTAAGAAATTGTAACTATTGAGCCACAATAATAGATGCTTTTTTTTATATGGATTGTCAAAGTATTTATAAATTATTATTTTTTATATTAATTGTATAATGAAAGATAATTATCTTTTATTTTTTATTTTATCACACTCATATATAATATGACTCGAATTTAAAATTTATTATTAAAAAAAATGATGATTGAACTATTTAAGTTATTAATTAAATTAATTTTTAAATATCTTAAAACTAATGCTGATTTTAAGATATTATCTCTCATATTGGGCACCTAATGTATTTTTTTTTTTTTTAAAGTGTTAATTTTAAGACTTAAGTAATAAAATGTATTAATAATTTAAAAAACTATATTTATTTATTAATAAATCTTACCATTGCGGGCAGATTTTGTTTCAATTGTCCTGTAGATTCTATTGGTGCAAAGGCAGGCTTTCTACTACATTTTTGTGGGTTGTGTTCAGTGTTTAATTCTTTTTTGTGGGTTGTGACGCATGGTAGTTCGTGTTATGATACCTACTCGTTTGAGGCTATTGGACTCACGACTCCTGTCCTGAAGGCTAGAATTGTTGTTTTGTTGGCTTCTCCGGGGCCACAGCTCTGGTTGTGGTTACAATTTCTTTCCCCAGTTCTCTCGGCTCTATGCACTTCTCTCCCTTCCCATCGTCTAACAATTTCTCCTTCCAAGGTTTTTCTCCCTCTCTTTCTCCAGAAAGTCAGTTCGCCTTTCAACGGGTTCCTTAACTAACTTCCCGTAATCCAAATTCATCACTGTGCTTTCTGCCTTAGTGAGTTTCATTTCTTTTTATTTTCTGATTTCATCAACTCTGGTACTATTTTCCTTCCTGCTTCAACATTCCTAGCTAGCATCACTTTTCTTCCAATTATTTGCAATCTGAATTAAAAGAGTTGGCTTGATTGTTTTCCCTTTCAAGAATTTTAATTCCCTGCAAAACCCTTTCCTCAATTTTCAATATCAACTCTAATCCCACTTGTTGGGTTGTATGTAGATTGGAGCTGTTGAAAGGGAAATGCTGGTTGGGATAATTTCATTGTGATCTTGATTCACTCCATGGCACTTACTGCAAGCAAGGTTCCAACTGGTCCTGTTGTTAATAGGAGGGTTCTAAACTCCATTTCATATGGCGTCGTGCAGCAAAATAAACTATACCCTACAAGGCAACATAGCACTGCACGTCCTTCATTGCCAAAGTTTAGGTTTTCTGATGAGGGTCTTGGAGTTGGAGGCATATGTCGAAAACCAGTTAGTTCAGTTGTGTCTCGGGGGTCTTCCATGGTATGCCTCTCAACAAGAATAGACAGTACTGAAGCAAAAGAATGTGTTAGATCTTCTAGTGATTGTTCGGATGCATCTGGGTACGGTTCAAATTATGAATCATATGCTTTTGATGAATCTACTTCAATGATTTACCTTTTTCTTTGGTTGATAACTTTGAGTTGTTCAGTTTTCTGTTTAAAATTTTCCTGCTTTTTCATGTGAGTCCTTGTTGACTCTTATAAACATTGTGTTGTCTGTCAGTGCCCATATTGGAGAAGAGGGTAATGATCATCCAGTCATGGCTGTGAAGATTATTCACTCAAATCGGGGCTTAGCAGAAGCATGTAAATTTGTATGCAATGATGCAAAATATGTAAATGAAAGGGCTCGAAATGATATTGTCCTTCTTTCTCGGTAATATTAGAATTAACCTCTTGACTGCTTATTGATTTGTTCCAAGTATCTTGGCACATTTATTATCTATCAACTTAATCTAGGTATCCCACCATGGTTCCACAGTATGTCAATTAACTTTTTCAGTAACTGAGGAACCAAGGTCAATCTCTGCAAAATGGTGAAATTTTGTGTGATTTATTATACTTCTCTTAATTTCATAATAAACATTCTAGTGAAGAAATATAGAACTCTATGCCTAAGTTGTTTTATTTATTTATTTATTTTAATGTCTAAGTTTAACCTTCTTAGTTATCAAAATAATCCAGGACAGTGACTGATTTAATTGATTTGAGTTATAGGGGAGTTCCATGGTGTCTCTAACTAAATGAAGTTTAAAGTACATGAGACGCTTATAGTTTTCCAATTTCCTTCAGTGGCATAATGAGGTTGGATGCACGTGTGCGTCAAGATGTTGCTATTCTTGGCTCAGAGTTTCTTAAGCTTGATGGTAAGGTCTCTAAAACATCGACGGTGAATGTCATGAGCTATTCTAGAAAGGATTACAGGGTTCTATCTGTTGCAATTTATATCTGGACAATTGACACTAGAATGGAATTTGTTTCTGTATTCATAGCATGTAAAATGAATTTACAATGGTTCCTGCAAGTAAAATTGAATTATTTTGCATTTATGTTGTACCCAACAAATTTTGATTTTCCATTTTTTTGGTTTCTTGACTTATGGTTCAAATTTTTGTCTTGTGTTATGCAGCTCGGGCAAGAGAGGATACAGAGAGAATCGACCGTAATGTAAAGAGAAAAGCTGAGTGCCTTCATCATATTGCTACTGTAGGTGTAATTTCATTATAATTTTGACTTCATGAGCATGACGACATGCACCGAAAGGTGTCCTTGACTATAATCTTATAATAGCTTTTCTATCCATTAGCAGATCTTAAAAGACAAGGCTCAATCTAGATTAAAAAAGGCTGCTGACAAGCATTGGAGTGATGGAGCCTTAGAGGTAACTTTTTCTGTCATCTCTCTACCTTCTTATATCTCTTCCCTTACACCTTTACATTATCTTATAACTGGGTATACACTCTTTCTTATATTCATTTCTCGTCATTTTGCAACCAACATATGAAAAGGTATCATAAAGTTTGCCTCGCATACAGTGGTTTTGAGTGAGAAAATGTAAATCCCCCTTCCATTGTGATATGACCATGTCAAACCTTGTGCAAAAGAAGATCCCGTTATCCAAGATACAGAAACTGAAAATTGTTTATTTTCAACTACATTTCAATGACAAGTACTCTGATTACCTTTAAGTAAATTCGAGCATGAATAATAAGTCCTGAGGGTATACATCCTTATGTAGCCTTTGACTCCTTTCCAGGCTGATCTGCGATATGCTGACCTCCGTGCCAAGCAACGTGCCATGGAAGATGCACTAATGGCTTTAGAGGTGATTATTGCTAATTTATCTGCAATTGTTTTGTAGTATCATTTCTTCCCCATAGTATCTCTTATCCAGTACTTGATAACTGGCTTAACTTTGTCATTATTTCTTTTTATCTGCATGAAGTTTTATGTTCTTTCCCTTTCATGGTTGCACAGTTTGTTAAGAATGTCCGTGACATGATGGTGAGCAAGATGTACAAATTGTAAGTTTCTGTTTGTTATTGCAAGTCTCTCCTTTCATTTTGTTTCCTAAATCCTTAATGTACTTCTTTATTATTTCATTTATGCCCAGCCCATTGCGTTGGGAGAAAGGTTCACTATCAGCTAATGATATGATGCTCGAGAAAAATGGGAAATCTCTTGATTTCTTTCCTGGTGAAGTGTCATCTGACCGTATAAATGCTATACAGGTTCATTCTGTAGCTGCCTTTGCCTTAATATCTCATTCTTCAGCTGCCAGCAGTCACACCAGGAAAAATAACACCTATAGACCACTTTCATGATTGTGTACAGGAGGCTTACTTGAGTATGGCATCAGCACTCTCCGAGGCTGATGGGATTGACTACACTAACCCTGAAGAGGTCTGGATGATTATTCATTCTAACAATCTAATGGAGAGGTAATGAAAGCTTCTATATTGTTTATTGACATGCTTTTCCTCATTCTGGAGCAGCTTGAGTTGCTAGTTGCAACTCTCATAGATCTTGATGCAATGGATGGTAAACATAGTGTATCATTACTTGCTGAGTGCTCGAGCTCCCCTGATGTTAATACAAGGTAATACACGTAACTTATGCTCCGTTTAGTTTCATGGTAAATGATTTCTCAGAAATCATAGGTGACGTCACTACCATTGTATACATGGGAACAAAATACTTGGAGATATATACAGGGTGTTTTGTTCCTCATCCAGAAGACAACTTAAATGGAAAGGGGAAGTTGTTTTCTGAACTTTTTCCTTTTGTTCCCCTTTGGCTGACAATAATGAATACATTCATGAACATGGAACAACCCTAACCAACGTGCTTCAGTTTAGTGTGTGCATTTGTGAAGTGCTTATTTGTATTGTTATCAGGGGGGTGAAACTTTGAAATCCCAAAAAAGTTTTCATATAAATAACTTTTAGCTCTTGATCAGTTTGTAGAAATTGGTTTCCTCTGTTTTTAACTTTCTATTTATTTCTTTCCATTTTTGTGGCACAGACAAGCATTGGCCAATGCTTTGGCAGCAGCTCCTTCCATGTGGACTCTCGGCAATGCAGGCATGGGAGCATTACAGGTTGTTTGTTATTCCTTAGTTCTGGCGTGTTACACATAACAATAGCTACCTTTTCTGCTCAATGATGCCAACTTAATGTTTTTGGCGCGGCAAACAGAGATTGGCAGAAGATAGCAATCCGGCAACTGCTGCTGCAGCATCCAAGGCAATTTACGAACTGAAGAAACAGTGGGAAATAGAGGAAGGAGATAGTTGGAGGTTCATGATGAATCCCAAGCCAGTGGAAAAAATAGATGGAAATGAAGGTGATGATGATGATGATAATACAGATACAAACTGAGAATTTGTTATACTGTAGATATCCATGTAGAATCAGACAGTTTTAAGATAAATTGACTCATCATTAGATTTGGTGGGTACAAGAAAACTAATGTAACAAGAATGCTCCAACTTGCCTATAATGCAGTATCTTATTTATACTTGTTCATTTGATATGACCTCCTTTGATTTTATAATAATGTCAATTTCAGTGTATCATAGATTAGGGTTATAAACTTTAAAGGGTTATGGTGGTCCTAAATAAAACTTCTTCTGAAATAGTTGAGTTTTAGCATCCCTCCTTTATGAATCAATTCTGGCAGCATGTTTACTCAACTCTTAACTCATTACCCTCGTTAAAAGGTTTGGCAAAATTTCACGTTAAGCCCCTGAATTGACCCTCTTAATTGAGTGACTACACTTTTTTTTAAAGCAAATAAGTCCTTAAATCTCACAATTTGTGCAATTTTGCACTTTTCTATGTATTTCTTTGCTTGCAACCTTGCAGTCTAGTGTAAAGTAAAGAATGCAACTTTGCAATCTAGCGTAAAGTAAAGAAAAGGGCAAAATTGCATAAATTGTGCGATTCAAGGGCTTATCTGTTCTAAAAAAAGTTTAGAAACTCAATTGAGAATATAATGTCAATTCAGGGGTTTAACATAGAGTATTCCCCAAAAAGGGGTTTGGTAAGTTTTTCTTTTGTTGTCTTGATTAATGATTAAAATCCACTTAATTACTCTCAAATCCATGGATGAGCCTTTTAAGGGATATAAAAAGAAATACTTAGAAGAAAAGGAAATTAAAGAGGACAGAGGGACCATGATCAAACGCTTTTGTGCACAAAGGTTCTCAAAATCACCATCATATTCCCCCTGCTTTTTCTCTTACACTTTTTCTTTTTAGCCACTTTTGACACTCGAAATAACTCTAAATCAAATTTTTTATTAATTTAATCATTTATTGTTAGATTATAATCTATATGATTTTTAAAATTTTAAATTTAAATTATTAGTAATAGTTGATTTTAACCCTTCCAAACAAGTTGCAATTTTTCTTTTTACGTAATGTGGAATTTTAGACATCATAATACGCGTCCAGCATTTGAGACACTAGGGAATGAAACCAATGATTTTGCACTCAATTGAAAAATAAAAAAATTTTGGGACAAAAAGCAATTGCAAAAGAAGTTTTGGACTTTTGGTGATATGTAATCTTGTAAAAACACAGCTCAAATAATGGATAATCTCACAATATTTTATTATTCTATCACACCACGTCATCAATCCAAGTGACCCGATGAGCACAACCGTCAGATCATCATCTACTAAACAAATCATAGCCGTCGAAAAATACGGAAAACAAATTCAACTTTTTTGGCAATTTGCATTTTCCATCTCTCCAACGACAAATCCACAGTAGCAGTTGGTGTGAATTGGAAAGAAAGAAAGAAAGAAAGAATCAATCAGTTGGTTTTTGCAGTTGGGATTTTGGTGGGGACTCAGCCACTGAAGCTTCCTCTGTATTCTGTTGCTGCGCAGTGCAGAATTAATGGCTGCCGAAGAGGTTAATAAGCCTCCTTCGCTCCCACCTTACCCCCAGGTACCATCAATTCAATTCTCCTTTGAATTGTTGATTTTGTTTTTGATGATTGTGAGAAAAATTTTGGTTCTTTTTTAGGAAATCAAACGAAATCTGGAAATTTAGGTTCAGTTTGATTCCCGATGATTTACTTTTATTTCAAAATTGGGTTTGATTTTTGTTTGGAAAAACGGGTTCTGGAAGAATTAATTGCAGAGAAAAATAGATAATCTGAGGTTCCCAGATCGAAATTCTATAGTATATAACCCACAAGAATTTTTCATAGAAATTCTGTATATATATTTTTTTTGTTTGTTTGGGTTGATTTTATGCAGATGATTATTCAAGCAATTGAAGCATCGAATGACAAGAATGGTTCAAACAAGACCACAATAGCGAAGTATATCGAATCGAAGTACAGGGACTTGCCGGAAGGGCACACGACTCTGCTCTCGCACCACCTCAACAAAATGAAGGAGACGGGGGAGATTGTCTTTTGGAAAAACAACTACATGAAGCCTGATCCCAATGCCCCGCCAAGACGTGGCCGGGGCAGGCCGCCCAAACGGAAGGTCCCGATGGCGCAAGGCACGGTCTTGGCTCCTGTGTCTACGAGGCCCAGGGGTCGCCCTCCAAAGGACCCCAATGCCCCCCCAAAGGCACCAAAGCCCAAGGTGGTTGGTACTGGGAAGCCCAGGGGTAGGCCAAGGAAGATTGTGAAGCTTGCTGGGGGTATCAGTGGGACCACAACAGGCACAGGGCGACCTAGAGGCCGGCCTCCCAAGGTGAAGGCTTCATTGACTGAAGTGAGTGTTGGAAAATAGATGCTTACTTGGCTTTGATTTGCTTTGTGCTTGTAGATTTGATGGTGTTTGTCAGTTTGATCATGCATGTCTGGATGTCTGTTTGACTTTATGTCCCTGTAGAATTAGTTGCTATCAGTCTTGTTGAGGCTTTGATTTTTCTTTTTATTTGTAATTCCTTTTGTAATGAATGGTCAGCGCTAATGATGATTTCGTTTCTTCTCCCTTTATAATTGCATGAATTTTGTTTACCAGTGTTTTCACTGCTAGGTATAATTATATATTGGATTTACAAGTCTCCCGGTTTTGAAATTGACTACTGTTAAAATTTTGTTCACTGCGGAGTCTGCAGAACTGAAATGAATGGTAGTTTTTGAGTATATGTGTTTGAAGATTCTGCAACAAAAGTTTGTAGTTCTTTCTGATAGAAAGATGGAAAAGCATGTTGATATTAGTTAGTTTGTTGATGGAATGTTGGGAGTGGGGTATTAGACAATAGCATTAGTTGGTGAGGCAGAGAAGATCACTGAAAACGTTGTACATGTTAGGTTGTTATTGTTTGGATAGTGAGTGATAGCTACTCTTGACTTGTGTTTTGTGTTTGATGGCCTGTCCTTCTAACTGGATTTTTAGGCGGTGTGGGGTCTGGAAGGGTGGGGGAGGAACTAGGAAGAAGAGACCAAGCAGATTAGGGAGAGTGCAGAGCGCGTGTATTGCTATAGATTTGGACTTTTCACCTGGTGTAGTGTATGTATTGCTGTATATCAACCTCTTTAATGTCATGTCATGTAATTGTCTCTGAAATTCCATTGTAAGATACTAAGTTAATAGTCTTCGTCAACTCCAATTGATATGTAATTGGGGAAGGTTGTTAACTCTTGCCCATTGGACAGGTTGAATCTTTTGCATTGACCCTAAAATCAAAGTTTTGAACTTAACTGGGTATAAACTAGATTCATATCAGCGGTTGTAATTAACATCATTTCTCGGAAAGAACATAGGAAGGAGCACCAAATTTGGTGCTCACTTTGCCATGGGAGACCAAGCATTGCTGCATCAGGTGAGGAAACACCTAGATTGGAGCTCCAATGGCTAATGAAGCACCAATTTTTGCTCCTTGTGAACGAGGTGCGTCATTTGCCTTATCGGTCTGACCTCGAGGTAACCCCTTCTCAAGGGACATCAGTGCTCTCATCAACTAAGAAAGCAACTTTGGCCTTCCTATGGCAAGGGAATGTTGAGTGTAGTTCTCAAGTTTCAAAGGGATATTTGCAAAGTAACTTTTTTTATATTGATAGTTAGACATCCTTAATAAATTGAAATTAGCGTTAGAATTACCTTCAATCTTTCTATATATATTGATGGTGAAGGATTATATATCATATCTTTTAAGAAAAAAAAAAACATACACTTTATCAATTAAGTTATTAGTTTATGTTACATTGAAAACTTTAAATACCACTAATTAATAAAAAAATTAGTATAAACCTATAAGGAGAATGTTATTTCATTCGAGAAACAAGTTGTGCTCAAAGCCTTAAATGCTTATATTGTGGAAAAAAAAAAAAAAAGAGGTTACCAATGCGGAGTTCAATATTTCAAATGACTGAAATTTAAAACAAAATAAAGAGTGTGGCATCACAAAACTTGTGAAAGTTAAGGGCCTTAATTGATATTTTCCCAATTTTCAATAGATCAGATTCCTTAAAAATTTAGTAAGACTACGTTATTGGCTCCCTCTTCTCCGCGCCCAAATTACAATTTTTTTAAAATACAAATCCGCTCCCAAAAATTTACAAAACCTCCTTCATTTTGTCAAATTTTCAAAAATCCCTCCTCCCTCATTCCAATCAGATTCTGACTAATTTGAGCTCCAAATTTCATTTACCCCTCCAACCCAAATTCTCAAATCTCTGAAATCCAAAATATAATTTTTGTAAATTTTTGTCATCCCTCCAAAATGTACCCATTGCTCCCCAATAAGAATCACACCTCCATTCTCCACTTCACCACACCTCTCCCAACTACTCCCAGAACACAACAATGGCGAAGGGTGTTCCTCAGAATGATGAAAGCAAAAAGGAAAACATCCCTCCAAACCAATCCAATCCAGTTCCCGTCAATGCCCCATGTTTCAAGAAGAAATTCAGAAGAAGATTGAGGGTGCCTCTTGCTGATATTACTCACCTCTTTAATGATTCTGCAGTCCAGATCTCTTCCTCCCAGCAAAGTGTTTATGTGTTATCTATGTCCGTTTCCCGGAAGAGAAAAGCATTTGGGGAGATTGGTTCCAGCAAAGGGAGCAGTTGTGATTCTAATGCATTGAGGATGGGGTTCAGATAGTTGCATAAATACATATTAGATTTTTTTTTTCAAGGTTTTTTTCCCCTTGTTCCTTGATGCAGGGATTGGGTTAGAACTTAGAAAGGTTGTATATTTATCAAATATCAACCATACCATACGCAGTGTTCATTACATTATGGAATTCATAATTCAAGATTTATTTATACATGTTTTTTAGTATTACTTATTTCTTCAATTTAGTGGGAATTGCTGATGTGCTGTAATCAAAATGAATCTACTGATCTAATCATAAAGAAGAAAACAATTTTTATAGTAGTTAATTTGGTCTTTCAAGTCACGGTATCAAGGAAATGATATTAATTAATTTTGCAAGAATTAACCTAAAGGTGTTCAGCATAAATCTAGAGCATTTGATGAACTAAATTGCTCTGTGTTCCATGATCTATTGATAGTTGTTGTGGTAGTGGTCCGAGGTCACGTCCCTCGTTGTAGCCCGAGTACAAGTACCTCAGGCAACCTGATTCACTCCCAACTTGGTCACCTCGAAGTCAGGAACGGTGATCTCACTAGAGTTTGATCTTGTTCCTTTTGCTCTTATTCTACAGTAATTTCGTACATATATAGATCTTTCAATAGAGTTTTTTGCGATCATTGAGACATATAATCTTGATTCCCTATGAAGAACAACACATGGATGTCCTTTGAATGTAATAAACAATGTTTTCAAAACCGGACCGGTCATTGAACCGTTTTCAGGTCCGGTTTCCGGTTTGATCGGTTCAATCGGTTGAACCGGTGAACCGACCGGTTCAAACAATAAGGAAGGTTTGATGAGAAGAGCAAGCTATAGGCATGGATTTTTTTATTTGGTGTTGATAATTTTGTAATTTTATTAAAGTTAAAGGTTAAAATGGGTATAAGAAAGGAATGGGAAGGGTGAAATTGGAAAAAATTGAAAGAAGATTGCATGAGAAATTGAACCGGTGATTTTTCTGGTTCCACCGGTTCTATTGGTTTTTACTGGTTTTACCGGTTTTTACCTGTTTTTACCGGTTTTTGACCGGTTTTAACCTCAAACGGTTTTCTTACGTGAACCGAACCGTTTTTATCACCGGGTACCGGTCCGACCGATTCAACCGGCCGATCCGGTCTGGTTTTAAAAACCTTGGTAATAAATACCTTCAAGGGTCTTCCTTAAAAGATAATTAAAACTGAACTCAAATTCAACTCTTGATTTATATATGGTAACTCTCGCTGATTTAAGCATTAAAGTGTTTACTCCGAGAACCCACCACAGGGCTTTGCAGATTAATCGAAGTGAAGGTTTGAGCTAAGAGTACTTCGGAGCTCTTTTGCAACTACAATAGTGTTTATTTATAACAAAAATATGTTGTTTGTATTTTTTTTTTTAATTAAATCTCTTAAGATTTGAAAGTTAAATTGAATCTTATAACTTAAATAATTCAGAATTAAGTCAAATTGAATTTTATAAAAAGTTCTCTTAATATGTCTTTTTATTCATAAAATTTAAATTTGAAAGGAATTAAGATTTTTTTATTTAAATTAATAAATCATTGGTAGTATGTTATTTGTATTTATAGTTATTTAAAAAGTATTATAAAATATAATTTGATATAAATTGCATAATTACAATTTCTTTATCAAAAAAAAAAAAATTGCATAATTACAACTATTTATGAATAAGAGTTACCTAAATATTAGACCTTCTCCCCCAAAATTAATGGCCAATTTATTACAATTCGACTTAAGTCATATTGCAAAGTAATATTCTTTATAATTTTTTTTTTTTCATTTTCCTCTTTTAATAGGATTGTTAGCCTTCTCTTTAGTTATTTACTCATGATTGTAAGTTTTTATCTGTAATACTATAGATTTTGTATGAAACTATAACTTATAACTAATAATAATTACCTTAATTTATAAAAAAAAGAAGCTACAACATTTCCAGAGAAAACCAGAAATTCATTTGCGTTCTTCCCAGTGCTGCATGTTTCTGTACAGGGTACAACATTAAACTGTGTTCAAGATCTTTGTTGATTTCCATTTTCCACGAAGAAAACTCAATAAGATGTTTCAGTAAAATCGCTACAGTTCTTCCACTTGGATTGAAAATCCACAATGACATCGTTTCGTCCGCATTGAGTTCTCCTCATCGAAACTCTGATCCTCTGGCAAAAACACATGTTCATGGTCTTCTGCCAGACCCACTGATGAGGTAAAATTCCTTCCATCTTCCTGTTGACGTCTCGTAGATTGGCCGTCGTCCTGTCCGCTCCTGGCTGGGGTGTTTTTATTACTATTTGTATTATGAATGTTGCCTGGCATTGTTGATGACGAACCCTTTCCATAACAGTTGTTCAACTTCTGCCTAGTGATAACTGATGACAAAAGTTGATACCATCTTGAGAGAGCTTGTGCTTCATTTCGTTTCTTCTCTTCAGCCCTTCTTCTCTCATCTTCCTCTGCAAATGCCTGAATTGAGTTGGGAGCAAGTGCATGGAGGTTATGTAGAGTGATAGACACAAAGATAAGTTTCCGAATAGGGAAGTGATTTTTGTACAATCTTTTTCTCCCAACTTTTTGTACAATCTGACGTGTCATTTAAATAATTAGTTCTTTTAATTCATATAAGACTTGTAATATTAAATACATTCACTCATTTAATGACATGTGAAAGTTGTATAAAAATGTTACTCCTATAGCACCACCCTTCCAAATAAAAAGAAACGTCTAAATAACTAATAATGTTCAAATAAGGTACAGATCTAAAATTCTGAATTTACTAGTTTATTTCAACGGGCAGGGTGGGATAATAAATTTACCTCTAATATTGCATCTTTGAATTCAGCACAGACCACAATGCCTTCATAGATAGGAACTGCACGACCATGTCTGAACTCGAACCCAACCATGGCGGGTGCATAATCAATTTCCAGCCTCTTTGCCACTGTGAATATCCTTGGCAACCGTAAGTGCACAGTCCCTGGAGGAAGGCACTTCTCGGACCACACGTCAACTTGACCACGCTCATTCTAGAATCATTTCCAGCAAACCAGTGTCAGCGAAAGTAAAGCTTCAGAATGAACTGAAAAACGTACAAGTAGATATGCTTGTTTAAAACCAATAGTCTAAAAATATCTAGGTCTATTCAAATGATTTAAACTGTCAGAATGAACCACACCCATTAGAATAATAACAATCTACCTTTGGAACAATCCCATTAACAGCACGAGGCAGACGCAATGGTTCAAGCTGCCATTTCCCATAAAGCTCAATTGTTCCTTTAGTAACCTCAGTGTACTCATCATCTTCACAAACTTGTACTTTCTTAAGTTTTGCAGGACATTTAATCACCTGGAGAAAGTAAGTTAATTTATGCAGATGAAGAGAAATGAGAAGGTTAACCGTCAATCCCCACTAGTACAGGATTACCAGACCTCACCTTTGCAGGAAGCTCGTTGGCTTTAACCTGCAGCCCTTCACGAAGCCATCTTTCTTTTGGCTTGAGAGTTTGTACACAAGTCCGGGGATAAACTGGATGACCAGAGCAGTAGCCAAGAATAGGACCCCTTGGATGCAATATCTGATTTCTTGTAAGCCATCTTTCAAGTGCATATAGTTTGTGAGTTTTATAAGCCTGCAAAATGCAGAGGAAGTTACATAAAGAACATTTCTCTGTATATTCCCTTTTGCAATCATGTAATCAGATACAACTCACTGTACCTGTTGATTGGTGGGAAGAGGCTCAGTTAGTGCCCTAGTTTCCAGTTCCATATCCTCAAGAGAGTTTCTGGTAGCAACATAAGAATTTGGTGTACAAGACTTGACTTCAGTTACACTCCTGTTTTCTTTAGTTACTTCTAGACCCGACTGCCCAGGCAAATTGACACAGTTCTGAGGATGCTCAGAACTCTGCAGTGTTTTTGCTTTTTCATGCTCCTTTGAAGCATCATTCTCGAGCTTTTCCAAATGAACCATTCCCCCAGTTGTACCTGACTCCAAGTCTCTCAAAGGCGCCAGTACTGCATCCCACCAAGTTGAATTAACTCGTTTGGAAGCAATCTTGTACCACTTCATACAGTATCTGTACCATAACACATTAGAGGCACCAGTTGATATAAGATAAACTCCCATACTTCTGAGCTCCTTTTTGGAGTGAAATATTTTGTAACTAAATAATACTAGTAGATTGACCCAAAATGAAAAAGCAGTACAAGTGCTTCCCAAACTCTGCTTCTCAAATCATACCTAGACCAACTTTTCTAGGAAGCAATGAAGCAGTAGCTTCAATTCTATCATTTGAATTAAAAGTTAGGGAGACTTGCTATAAAATTTTGAGTGTTTTCCTTAAACATAAACATAAAATTATGCATCAATCCTCCAGAAAATATATATCTACTAAACAAAGATAGAAATAGATGCCAGTGAAAAACTGCAAGTCTAAATTTTAAGCATGCAACAAATATTCAGGAAGGACATAAAACCTGCGTGTAACGTCTTTGGCCCCATGACCTGCAAAAGCAACCACATATCTCAATGATGTTTTGCAGGCAGCAGCTGTAGCTTCTACCTTCTGCTCACCATCTATAATTGCATTCACCACATCAACATGTACCCACTTTCCCGACATATTCTCCCCACTACAGTACACTTCAGCCCAAAACAACGGAGATCCTACTTTTCTTGATCCAATTGCTGTAGAGACTCCATGGCAAGAACTAGAAGATTCAACACTTTGAATTTTCTTCATTCTTTTCCTTGGACTAGAGACATCTAAAGAATCATTACTATTTAACTTATTCACATCTTCCCTAGCACTACCTTCACGGGTCTCTACAGCTGTTGCAGAAAGAGCCATGGCCAACTGCATCTCAAACTCAAGATCCCCTTTCCTTTTTAAAGCCTGGGATTCATTGGTACATGCTTCAGATGGATCAGACTGTAACTCACTTGGTAATGAACCCACCACTCTATCTGATTCATCAATAATGGCAGAATCTTTTGATTTAGAGTCATTGATAGTTTTATAGACACTCCTGCTGCTGTCTGAAGCCCTCAAAGAAGTTTCACAAAGATTGTCTTCCTCCTTGCATGAGATTGATTTAACTGGCAATGCAGATCCAGAAACCTCTTTTGGATTAGCCACCATCAGTGTTGAAGTACCAAATATCCCTTTACCAACTCTTACTCTGTCTTGACTTGAAGATCCATATTTGTCTGCCTCAGGCTTTAAGGGAGCAACATCCAGTATAGACACAAACCTGAAATGAGTGATTTTAATAGCCTGCACATAAGCTTACTTCAGTGCAACCTATCCTAATCTATATTTTTTAAGTAAAATGCTTAAAACACCAAACAATTTTGGCACAGAGTGTTCAACTATTATTTATTTATAAATGGACACAAGAAGACAACTGCAGAAGCAGCAGCAGCACATATAATTTCCATGTGAAAAAGTGTAGGACTTGGACAATATTATTTCTATATTATTTCTCTAGGCAGTGCCTAGAGAAATGTTCATATCAAAAATTAAAAATTATAAGATCCATGTCTGGATCCAGATATCTTTCACTTATGTGAACCTGGCCACTATAAAACAGGTAATAATACAAGCTACCACCCTGTGGCTCTGAAGGTAAGGAAGGAAAAATATTATCCTCATGGCTGGCTAACTCAATGATAAAAGACTATCTCCAAACTTCAAAGGATAAACCAGAATAACAAGAACAGTGGAAATGCTTTACTCAGTTTAGTAAAGACATCATACCGGGTTGTGAATGTCAGAGCTCTAAATAATGCCACTGATAATGCTGCAATCTGCACGAGAAACAGCATACTTCTCAGAAATTTAGCCCTTCCTAGCAAATTCATGTGCAATGCAGAACAAAGAGAGACTTTGTCCTGCAACAAATGTTTTCTAATTTTTTGAAACAGAAACTATAATTGCTAATTTTGTTTGCATGAAACATAAGTACATCGTATTCTGTGTGTTAAAATTCCTGGATCTAAGGAAGTAGACAAGAACAATTATCATTTATATGGGAGGAAAAGTAAAGAGAAAACATAACAATTCATAAAGCTCCATACAGACAATGTATATAGCATCCGACCCAATTACATACAAAGTTACAAACTGACCACAATTAAGGAGAACTGGCATAGGATGGCCAAAAATAAATAAATAAATACACGTTGTCAATAATCCCTAAAGAGATCAAGTAATTTACATTTACAAGCTAAAAAATGATAATAGTTTCCTAGCCTAAAGAGACGTAAAACTACCTCTTCAGGAGTCCCTTCGCGAGTTTCAAGTGCAAAGGCCAAAGAAGAATGGAATGATCTCTTTCCATGAACCACATTGCTAACACGAAAGTTGTTATGGAACTGCAATTTTCATCCAAGCTCTCAAAAATATAAACTACCAATGTAATAAATAAATAATGGAAATAATCCCAAGAGAGCTTGATACCCAGGAGACAAGAGGAGACAAAGCATTTGCAGTAAGTTTTGAGACCCCTGAGAGCCTTGATAAATGTGTTGGTAGAAGAGAAAGTAATGAAGCCTGCCATGACAACCAACTGGAAATAAGAAATTATACTTTACACAAATATCAATGAAGGAACAATGAAGATATGTATGGAAAAACACCTGAATAAGAGGGTCATCACAAGCACTGTCAATCAACCTGCCTCTTGCAAGTAAACAAAGCAAATGAACCTTATGGACAAGCTCAGCCAATTCCTATTTAGGAAAACAGAGACCTTTAGGGCACTACACTTAGATTTATTGGATTAGTGGCTAAAATTTTAGTATTAAACCTGAAACACCTGGCAGTTCATTGAATGGAACTGCAAAATTTCATTATCAGACAATTATGTACCACTTAAAGAACTGGAATTCACCTTATCCTCAGCAGAAGCTCGACGCACGGGTTTCCTCCTAGCAGAATCTGATGGGTCATCAAATTCAATAGTCAGTCCCTCAATGCGATCATCTGTACAGTTGTCATTCAATTGAGGATTTGAACCATCCTCCTCCTCCCAATCCAACTCATCATCCTCCCAATCATCCACAGAAGCATCATTAAGGCTAGCAACACCAACTTCTCCAAGAGTACTTCCTGCTGCAGCTCCACTACAATCTTCAGTCTCTGAAGGGTTTGTTGCCATCACTGTATCAGTGGCTTGTTTTTTATTTTTTTGTGAGCCACTTTTTGATTCTCCTTTAACTTTCATCGTACTTGGCTCACCTGTCCCAAAAAAGAAGGCTTTTATTCCTAAACACATAAATGTTTAACATACTAATTCTAAATTAAGAACAAAATTATGAAATTCTTTCCTAACACCAACGAGTTAGCTTAATTTCAACCCAAGATCAATTCTACTCATATTACAATAATTAATGAAAAACAAAATACCCATTAACAACATTCTGCAGTTCTAATGAAAAAGAGGATGAATTTTTTTTTTTTATAAATTATAAATGAAAATCTAATTTTTTAAAAAAGAAATAGAAATTTCCATCCAAATGTTGGTAATTTAAAATAGTTACATTCCAGAAGAATGGGCTCTCTTCAGTCTCCTTGAAACAAACAAATTTATCAAAAAGAAACCAAAATTGTATCTCTGTCCGTCTATCATGAAACCCAAATAAAGGCTGAATGAAAGAGAAAGAAAACAGAAGAAAGATGAAAACTTTGATCAAATAAGAGTGGAATGGAACGCACCCGAAGACTGGTTTTGTCTCTTGGACCCGTTTCTGGTACGCATTTTTTTTTCTTCCACAGAAACAAAAATGCGATGCATAGAGTCCCGGGAAAAATTGTTGAAGGGTTTTGCTTGAGGCGGTAGGGTGTTAGGGTAGGTGCGAGTCCATTGATCCCAACTCTATGGACTCCCAAACTGTAATTCCTTTGGTTTTGATGATGTCTCGAAACAGAGGACTTCAAGTCTAGCTTTAGTCATTAGTTTGTGTTTGGTTAGATAATAATTTTATCTGAAAAGTTTTTAATGAAAGAATGGTTGAAGCACCGAGCCTTCGGTCAAGTGGTAATAGCCACGCACCCATGGTGCATTCCCCTTCCCCCAGGTTGGGTTTGAACCCAATCTTTGTAAAATCCGTTCAAAAAAAAAAATAATAATAATAATAATGAAAGAATGGTTGAAAATCATTATAAAAAAGATTAGAAAGTCTTGTGTAAAAAATTTGTAATTTTGTTCACGTTTTGTCGAAATTGTAAACTGTTTTATGGTATTTGACAAAAAGTTGATATTAAAAAAATAATTTAGGGATAGTTTTTTTGTGTTATATTTTTATATAATTTTACGTATCATTTAAATCATTAATTTTTTTATTTATTTAAAATCTATAATATTGATTACATTCACTTATTTAATAATATAGAAAAATTTATAAAAAAATAATATAAAAAAATTATCTCTATATCATTATCTTTAAAGTAATTAGTAGAAATATATTAAATAAATCTTATATTAAAAAGTTGAAGAAAGATTTTCTTTATAAAAATGTGGGAAGAAGAAATATTTTTAGTATGTTTTCGTTTTCAATCATTTAAAATACCTCCATAAAAAAGAAAAAATTGTTTATAAAAAATTATGTTACAAAAAATAAAGATTGATAATATCAATTTTCTCTTTCTTTTATTATAATCTTTAGTGTAAAAATACAAAAAAATACTTTAAAAAAATTTAAATAAAGAAATGAAATTTAAGAGAAAAAAAAACCATTATCTCCTAACCCAAAACCCTAATAAGAATACCGCGCATTCATAAATCCTTGTAATTGTAATAAACTTTTAATGATTTTTTTTAACTTCTAACACAAAGACTAGCTCTTACCAACTTGGTGACTCCTTTTAATAAAGAAATGAAGGAATCGACGTGAATCAATTCTCACTTAGTAACTTGAGTATTGCAAGATGAAATTGTGGGTGAATTGAAACCGAAAGATGGTATAGCAAAGATTATGCCACGGGATGAAGATGCATCCAACATTTGGCCGTGCCACGAGAACATTGTTTTGGCCCTCATTGATATTTATCCAGAACATAATCTGCACAATAATACTAAGATGGCATGTGGAGTGCAAGGGCAGACCTTGGTGCAGGTTTTCCTCAAACTAGTTTAGTCCCAGTTTCAATATCAACCAGCGTGAGTAGCGTGAGTATTTTCAGGGTACTCAAATGTAGCTGTTGGAGCAGGCATCCAAGTTCTCATATTCTTTTAATGCAAATCGAAAATCTAACATTTGGTTTATTTTTGAACTACTTTTGAGAGTAGGAGTAACCAAAAATCATAGTATGATAGCCTAGACTACAAGAAGAGCGGAATATTTGGCATCACCTGTAATGCTCATTGTGAAAAACAAAACTTAAAATCTGGATTTTTTTTCATCAGCAAAGACGTTTGCCTGCACAGTCCAGAGTCAATCACTTGGATCATTGGGAATACAATGAGCATTGAGCATATTACGCCACAAAGCAGCCGCTGTCAACAAGAAGAAGGAACATCATGATGAACCTGTCACTCCAGGGAAGAGTTCTGATATTTTGGCGAAAACATCCATAACCTGAAAACGGAAATAAGATGTTATATGTTAAGAATAACAGGATGAGATGATAGATTGAATTTTAAGATGTCTTCCATCAAAATAGAAATTTCAAAGTTATTTTTCAAAACACACCAAAATATATGAATGAATGCTTGTAAGACAAACAGGTTGGATAGGATAAAAGAAGTAAATTTGACAGGAAAAATGATGTCATTTCAATAATAGGAAAGCATAAGGATTCATTTTTGAAGAGAAGCCCCAATCCAAAACAGAGAATCGAAATGTAATGAAGGGAAATTTTCTGAAGAAACAAGATATTTTGAGGCAACATATTCAAAAACTCATCAAATACCAAAAAGAGGAGAAATTAAAAAAAATAATTAAAGATATACCTCCTTATCATTTTGATATTTTGCAATACTCATTGGGTTCTGGGAACACTGCAAAAGTGCAATATTGTCAGCCGCAAAATATCAGACTTTAGAACCAATACAAAATATAACGAGGCAGAAAAGCAATCTCGAAATAAATAACATTAGCTGAATAAACATACATCCATGATGGCTTGTTGAACTCTAGGATTTTGGAATGCCATGGCAACGTCGGGATTGGCCATAATTTTGGAAATAACTTCTTCAGGAGTAAGTCCAATCTGGTCTGCAATGGGAAAAAAGAGGAATTAAGAAAAGGTGCTGAACCATGAATTTAGGGGAAAGTAGGTTCAGCAACAACCTGACAGATAAGAATCTTATTAGCAATAGAAATAATGAGACAACAATTAAAAATTCACTTAGGCTAAGACAGAATCATCAATTGTAAAAGGTGAGGTCTTACATACAACAGTAATACCACATCAACAATATAATGAGCTAATGACAGTTCAACATGTCATCAAAAGTGGGACTGCATACAAAATCAGGTGGGGCGGGTGACAAAGAATAGGACCCACTTGATTATTATTTTGCTTACATGTCAAAATTGGATTGGTCTGTTACATAACACATTAGAGTATCACAATTACACAAGCTAGACTTAGACTTACCCTCTTGCTTCAAAGTCTCTTATTTTAACTTCAAAGTTGGGATTTTTTCTACTTCAAAAATCTAAGAAGGCATTTTGCTTCTTACATATAATAAGGTGCTTGACCACAATAAACAAATTGAAATTGGTAAAATATATGGTAAAAATGAAAACAATTGTAAAGTAATCATGGAATTCCCATAGTATTAGACTATAAGCATTTAAAACATTTGAACAAAAGTTTGGACTTACCAAATTGCTGCTTAACCTCAGGACTGCTAAGATCAAAATTTTTCAAGGACTCCATCATCCTATTGTCCCATTCAGCACTTCCACCCATATTTTTTCTGAAATTTATTGTTAAATGATATAGAAAAGAATTTAGATTCTTCATAAACCAGTTAACTTCTAAATAAAAGGAAAATTGTAAGCATAACCACAACCCATTGAAAGGCAAGCAGATGATTAGGGCCAAAAATCAAATGGAGCAAGTTCAGACAAGCTTACAGCATGTCTTGCAGTTGTTGACGGTACATGGGATTTTGTAACATCCCTATTAAAATATGCAAAAAATTAAAAATATATATTAGAAAACATGCATGTGAAATTTATTAAAACAAATATATCTCAAGGTGAATTGCACATTTACATAGTAGAGTTAACTCTAGGAAACAAATGTCTAATAACTTTCTTCCTTAATTATTAACAAAAAGAGTTACTTTTACAACATGTTACACACAAACCCAGGAAACCATTGAATTCTCCATCCATATTCCATAAAGATCCAACATAAACCAAAATAAAAAAAATAAAAGAGCATAAACATAATATTCTGATCAATTCAATGGAGGCAAGAACTTGGCAGCTACATTTAAGCAAAAGTAAGATTCATGATCAAGATGCTCGTGCAAATTCTTAATGGTACACAAAACTATCTTCTTCTGGTAAAGGAGATTACAAAGAAGGGAGGGGGAACAAACAAAGACATTAACTTACACTTGAAGGTGTCAGGATTTCTCATTTCCTCAGGTAAGTATCTGTTAGATAGAAAAGACAGACAAAACAAAGACATTGATTCAATTTAGAGATTGAAAAATCCACTAAGGATGCCCAGTTTACTAAGTTTAAATATATAAAGGATATTAGTAACAAACAATTTTTCTTTTTGTAAAAAAAAAAAATGCACATTTGAAATAGCCATTCAAGATTGAGCCACAAATCTTAATTTTTATGGCATATAAGAGACGAGCTGTCATATCATGATATAATATTTATCTTACAATCTGTGTAACTTCTCATTTGTCATTTTTCTGAATTACTGC
Source organism: Rubroshorea leprosula (assembly GCA_020521535.1). NCBI lineage: Eukaryota > Viridiplantae > Streptophyta > Magnoliopsida > Malvales > Dipterocarpaceae > Rubroshorea > Rubroshorea leprosula. The sequence goes on along the minus strand of BPVZ01000221.1, from coordinate 75,915 downwards.
AGCTACCCTCCAAACTATTGAGCTTGGTAATTTTCATGCTTTTAAAAAAAAAAAAAAATTCAAGGTTTTGTCCTCTCCAACAGGGAGGCCATTGACAAATCTAAGGCATCACAAAGCCAAGGGTGAAGGAGGAAGGGAAAGGGGCAGGCAGGATTTATGAGAAAGGAGAAAGCTATTCCTTGTTGTATAGCCCATGCATACAACAATGGTAAAAAGAAAAAAAAAAAAGCAATCAAAAATCAAATATAATTGAAGGGATATATTACGGAAAAACCATCTTCTGCACTGTTGGATCTTCCATCATTTTCTCCAAAGCTTCTACTGATAAGACAGAACCTGGTTTCCCTGTTCATGAAATGAAGGCATACACAGGATTAGGATATTGCATTCTAGATAGAGAGAGAGATGTAGTTTATGCATGTCTACATAATTATCATGAATACAAACCATAGAAACAATTCATACAACTAGGTGCAGTGGTGCACAACCTGTCTTTGATCATTAAGAAAATTACAAAGTGATTTATAATTTTATATAGGTGCACAAATAAGTCAACAATGTCAATTTTATAATTGGAAATAATAAATGAAATATCATTAATTTCCTTATTCTCATTAACTCATCGATGACATTACTGACATTTCCATTCCAAAACTATCTTCATTAAAATTACAAGTGACTAAATAAATAAAAAGCAGAGCAAGCACAGAAGTGAAAAGGGGCTACAATCAATTAAAAGTGACTTGTTTACTTACCAGTTGACTGAAAACCCCCAGAAGCACCTAGATCCTGCTTAGCAGCAGCTCCACTATTAGAAACCTTCATATAATGTGCCATGCTCAAATCGTTAAATCTTCACTAAGAAAACAATAAAATCTAAGTAAATCTATACCGCCACAGCTTAGGCAGAAGCTAAATAGCAGAAACTTACATTCTTTGGTGAACTCGTTTCAGCCACATCTTCAAAGTTTTCAAAGGGGCTTTTCTGAATGGTTTCTTCTGGAGAAACGTCTACAAAAGCTGTAAACAGAAGTTGCATTGAAGTTAATACAAATTTGAAGGAGTGAATGTGGGTACAAAAGAAGAAATTCTTTCCCTGTAAACATGGATTTTGTTTTTATTTTTTATTTTTTATTTTGAAATTAAAGAGTTCTAAGGAGCTTCTAATTCATGGATTTGAAACCAAACAAGTAACCAATCCAACAGAAAATTATGCAAACTAATTCATTTGAATGGTTGACCTGAAGCAAAATATTGGTTAAGCATAACCAAAATAACACTTTGCAAGGTAAGAAATGGCAAATCTTTTATGAAATAGCAAATTACATATCCAATAACAAGTCAGAGAATCATAAAAAGTTCCTCACCAGGTTTCTTTGGTTCTTTAATTTCAGTTTCCTTTTTCATTTCATTCACAGGATCAGTTGCTGGAGCGGTTTCCACTTTTGTTACAGGCACATCAACTGTAATTGATGGAGTGGGAGCAGCTGGGGAAGGTGATATAGGAGGTCCTGTCGAAGGTGTTGGATATGGGAATGGTGATCCAGAAGGAAAGGGAACATTACTGAATTGGTTGTTTTGAGTATTCATCTGGTCCATAAAACTCGTGAACGCTTTCTGCATTAGATATTTCTGAAAAATTGAAAATAAAAATTAGAGAGACAAAATAACATTTCCACAGATCTTACTTCCCACTAATAAATGCCATTTGTTTCGTCCATGCTTACCCAGGAAGAATATAAACAAAACCCCAATTTACTACTAGTTATGTATTCTTGAAGTGAGAGAAAAAGATGGAATCTATGCAAGATTCTTACAGTATACATAGTTACACACACCTCAATATATCCCTCCATAATGGATTAACCATGCAATCAGCCCCTTAAGATGAAAAGATATTTATTTTATTCAACTACCAAGATGCAATTTGCCAAGCCAATAGGATAAAGCTAGCTCTAGAACTAAAAGTATCAAAATCAAAACTACTTCCACACTATCATCACAACCTTGCTTAGTTTAGTACCAGAAAAACTAGCAGGCATTAAACTAATAAGCTCTAGCTCCAGCATTTAGAACTTGAGTGAGTACAAATCTACATATTTTCTTTACATTAGAACCACTAAACAATCTAAAACCAACCAAGCCATCCATCTTCTTAAATGAGCAGGCATGTTACTGACAAAAATTGACATATAAAAGTAGGTATCCAGAAAATACATCTCAACTGATAAAAAAGGGCATTTTGAGACAGTGCACATAGGTAGCGCAAATACAGGAAGCCAGAAAACTCAACAAACATGTGAAGACATTCAGTAAGATAATTGGATAAATCAAATATACTGCAGTTTGAGATTTGAATGTGAAGATGCACTGGAAACAAGGAAATTAAGGAAATGGAGGCATCAAACCTCAAATTCTGACAGCAAACCACTAGCTAGATTTTTACCCATCACCAACTTACTCTGCTTAACCAACTAGTCTCAATACAGTTTACTTCCAGAATGAGAAATAACCGACCATTCAATCACCAGCCAAATACAGCCATAAGAGAGAATCACTCACCTTTGCAGTCGAAACTCCCTGCAATTTCAAAAACTAATTAAAAACCATGCAGAAGAAAACTTTCTTTCATTGAGAAATAACTAAAATTCCAGCACTCACCCAAGAGAACAAAGCTGAAATCCCAACACCTACTGCAATCCAAAGTAGTGGTGACCCTCTACAAGCATAATTCAAAGACCACCATGACTACACGTTCTCAACTAAATCATTCCGCATAAGGAAAAATAAAAATAAAAATAAAAAGGCCCACATCAAGAGCTTAATTCGATTACATTTGTGATGAGGGTGGCGGGACAGCGAGATTCGAGTTAACGCCAACTGAAGAGGTTTGCTGATTACCAGTCCAAGAAGAAACACTGGCAAAACGCTCAGCTCCAGACTTTCCGGTCGGTATCACTGCATTGAAAATATGAAATTACAACAAAATACGAATAAAAGGAACCCGGAAATCGATTCTTTAAAATTACTACCGTTATGGCGGATTCTGCGAGGAGCACCATTAAAATGGGCGGAGAGAGAGATTCTGGAGACACAAGGAGCAATCTTTGAATTTCGAAAGGAGAAGGGGAGGACAAAGGAAGAGATTCCGGGTCTAGTGAGTTCTCTGTTGGGGTTTTTCAGACAAGAGTTGTGAGTGTAACCCAGTACTAGTTTGGGAGGGGAAGATACCAAAGCCATACTGAGATTCTCCATTCGCAAAACAAAGGAAGAAGAAGAGGAGGGAGGAGAAGAGGGCTTTGGCGGTGTCACTGGGTCTAAGGGAGCAAGACTGCAACAGGAGAGAGGCAATGAACAGATAAATTGGAATCGATCTCACTTTCTCCGGCTGCGGACTGGAAAACCGTTTGTACTCATAATAATGGGTTTGGTTGGGAAATTTTAAGGCTTTGTTTGTCAGTGCAATATTGTGCTAAGGTTATAAGTTTATTTATTTTAAAAAAACTTGATTATTTTTAAAATATATAAAAAATTAAGTAAAATTAATAAAAATATACAAAAGATTAATTAAGAATAATAAATTTATATTTTTAAATAAAGTGTTGTGTGAAAAAAAATTTATGCAATATGTGATCAAATAAAGTGTAGATTGAATTTGTTATGAATTGTCTTTTATTTTCATTTATGTGCTTATTTTTTAGATTTTTTTTTTGGAGTAGTAATTCCTAAACTAGTTTTCAGGATGTTTGAATTAACTATTTAGGTGAAGTTAATTGTTAATAATTTAGACATTTTAATAAAAATTAAAATGATTAGAAAAGTATCACATAAAAAATTGATAAATTTTGTAGTAAAATTTTATTGGATTGTTAACTCTTTCATATCTAATAAGAAATTGGTGTAAAAAATATTTGTAAAAAAGTTGTCAAATGAATTTTACATAGTGATGGTGAAAGTTAGAAGGAAAAATTTTTTTCTTCAAAAAGTGTGTAACGAAAAGTTTATAAATTAAGAATTATGTCAAAGAAAATAAAATTTATCACTGTTACTCTTAATTTATTGTAGTATTAATATATAAAAATAATTAAATAACTTTGTAAGAGAAAAGGTTTTAAAAAATTTAGGGAAAAAGTTTGCCCCCATCTAAATACTCCCTAAATTTGTCTAAACTTTCTCTTTAATAATATTATTTACATATTTTTATATATTAATATTAAAAAACAAAATAAAGGTAAGTGTGTCATTTTAACCTTTATTTTATCTAATATAAGCAGTACTAGGGGCACTCGCGTCCTGCACTCTCCGGCCAACACTCTCCCTTTCATTGGGCCACATAAGGTTGTTTAAGCTCTGAAGTGTAACCTCTTGCCAACTAAAATAACGTGGCCCAATGAAAGGAGGAGTATCGGCCGTAGAGTGCAGAAGGCGAGTGCCCCTAGCGCTGCTCATATATATATATATATACACACAAACGAAGACAACAGTTTCTTTCCCAAATTCCCAAACAGCGCCGCTGAGCTATTTCAAAACCCTAATCTCTGCAGAAACCCTAAAACCCGCAAACAAACCGATGCAACCGGCAATTATCTGAAAATATTCCCTCTAAAACCCCATTAATTCCCTCTACAACAACCCAATTCTTGATTTCCCGTCGTCCTCTCCCTCTCTCTTCTCTCTGTCTAAGCCCATAACGTTGTTTCGTCTTCCAGGTATGGCTGCCTCTCTTCGCTGTTCATCTTAGAATACGGTTTTCGCAATCTGAATTACGGGTTTTCTTTCCTTTTTTTAGGGTTTGTTTCTGTTCTCTTACTCGACCGTTGATTATGAATTAGGGTTTTATTAACATGCATGCCTGATCTGTTATTCTGAATGGTTAATATCATTACCCGAGTTTCTCTTTTTTTTTTTTGGTTAGGGCTTAAATTAGTTCATGGATCTAAGCTATCTGAGAGTGGCAGTGATGTATTTTACGCTAACTCAGTTTTTAAATTTTGGATGGAAGAGAAGAGATGCATTGATTAGTTCTACGGTGTCATTGGGTATGGTCTGGTTGAATTTGTTCATGATTTTGTTTTGTAGATAAAAGGAAGTAATGCTTGTCTTGATGTACAATCTGTCTTGAAACACGTTTATGTTTTGAGTTGGAAGATTCTTAGCTAGGTTTTATAACCTTAAGCATTATTTGAATCCCTTCCTTAGCTTGAATAAATTTTGTCGATTCTTTTGTATGGTGATAGCATTGGGCTTAATTTGAATTGAGTTACTGTATTAATTTCCTTGAATCCTTTGTGTCATTCTGCTTATAATGTTTAATTGGCAGTATACAAATAATAGTTTTCTATTTAAAATCATTAATTTTCTTTTGGACCATGGTTTGCAGCCTCACTCATTTATCATAATCTGTTAGAAGAATTTTTCCTGCTGCAAATACGATGGCGACTTCATTAGATATGACCCTTGATGATATGGTGAAGAGAAATAAGAGTGAGAGAGCAAGGGGACGAGGTAGGGCCCGTCGAGGCCGTGGACCAGGTGCATATTTTAGTGGAGGAAGAATGGCAGGGCCAGTTCATAGAGGTCCTCTTGCAGTGAATGCCCGGCCATCACAGTATGCAATTGCCAAGGCAAGCTCAAAACTGTGGATGTCATGTTCATTCTGATAAGCTTAAGAAAACAAAAGGAAGATCACTAATTTAGAAAATCAAAAACAGAGGATCTGTGACATAATTTTGCCAACTGAGAAGTTCGTTTTTGGCTCAGATTCTAAAGCATGACCTTTGACCGTCAAATTTATGCCTTGATCTTCATGATTTATAAGATTATGCGGGTTACTATGTTATACTCTGGGACTTTGCTACAGATCAAGCATATATATGACAAAGTTTTTGGTGCAGCATTAAGGTGCAATGCTACATCCTAGCATTCAATGCGGAGGAGCTTCATTAATTACTTGTTATGGAGCTCTGATGAGTAGCATAACACCTCTTTAAACATTACCGGTGCTATCAATAGATAATTCATATTAAGTTGCAATCAATAAATTTAATGTTTGCTGGCTGGTTGCTTAGACGGGGAGTAATGATGGATCTGTGTATCCTCCTGCTATGCATGGAATTTCTTTGGTGCAAGTATTCAGTTTCTATCATAGTTCATTGGCTTACTGGAAAGGATCTTCCTTCAGTTAACTTCAGAGCTGGAGCTCTCACATATAGCATAGCCTTGGTTTGAATGCAGTGGGTCAAATCCTCAACTCCCATCTATGTCCAGTTGCTACATTCCCGACGTTTGATTATTGAGTTGCTTGAGCATTTTAGTAAACGTGGTTATGCTTCTACCAGTTTTTTAATTTTCATGGAAATTTAGCTGATCTCTAACTCATTGAAGAATGGCGATCTTTTTATCTAGTTATGAGCTGACATGTTATGTTTGCTTTCATTAGTCTACTCGGAGACCTAGGAGGTTACCATGGCAGCATGATTTGTTTGAAGATGGCCTTAGAGCAGCAGGGATATCAGGAATAGAAGTTGGCACAAAGTTATACGTTTCCAACTTGGACCAGGGAGTGACAAATGAAGATATAAGGGTACAGTTTCTACAGTGTGGTCTATGTGTTTTAACTTAATGCTCTTTGGATGATAGATTTCTGATGAAGTTCTTGAAACTCGATGTGGGATATAGGAGCTCTTTTCTGAGATCGGGGAGCTGAAAAGATATGCTGTTCATTACGATAATAATGGTCGTCAAAGTGTAAGTCACCTTGCTTGGTGTTTTTGGTTTGTCATTTCCCTTTAGAGCTAATTATTTTGCATTTTTATATCTCTTGGCATGGTTTAATTTCCTATCATCTATAAGGTGCATGTGGTAATTGTATTGGATAATAACTTTTAATGTTTTTAATTGGGTTACAGGGTTCTGCTGAAGTTCTATATGTCAGAAGAAGTGATGCATTTGCTGCACTTAAACGGTATAACAATGTACTCTTGGATGGGAAGCCCATGAAGATTGAGGTTGTCGGTGCAAACGCTGACATTCCTATTTCAGCTCGTGTCAATGTTACTGGAGTAAATGGAAGAAGGAAGAGGACTGTTGTTATGACGTATGTAGCTTTATTTACTTGTTATTGACTCAAATTTTTATCCATTTTTGGAGCATTTTGTTTGTTCAGGCCCTTCAGGGTGTTCTGCATGTTGGACCTGATGCTTTTACATCTAGTATTTAATTGGCTTTATTTTAATTTATTGTGTCACAAATACTTACTGATTTTTGGATATGCAGTCCTGGACTTGGTCAAGCTAGAACTTCTAATGGAACTAAACGTGGTCCTGGGTAAGTTGCCTAAAAAGAAATTGATGCCTTGTGATGCACATTTTAATACTTAATATCCTCAAATAGCTCATGGTTGGTGTAAAAGGTGGCCTAAATTTGGGAAAAATTAATTATCATTGCGCAACTGTTAAGAATATTTTTAGACTTGGAAGGCTGACATGGCTTGAGTTAGTGCCTGCGACATGATCTTTGTGCATTATACTTGGTTCTTTTTAAGTTCATTGAAATTATACTTCGTCTTCCATGAATTTGGGTGAACTGAAGTGTAATCAGCTTCAATCTATGACATCAAGTTGCATGGCTTGACATTAAATGATAAAGTATTGTAAGGAAATATCTCTGTTGCTATTAATGTTTGGTATACGTTGACATTTTGCAGTCAAAATCGCCGCGGAGGTGGGGGAATGAGGAATAGTCGTGGTGGAGCTCGTGGTAGAGGGGGCCGTGGACGTGGAATGAAGAAACCTGCTGACAAGTCTGCTGATGAGCTTGACAAGGAACTTGACAACTATCATGCTGGAGCCATGAATGTTTCCTGAAGTCCAAAGGCAAAGCCAAGCCAAACTGAAACATATTAGGTCTAGTGAAAGTTTAGCTGTACAAAGGGTGGAAGCAGTGGTGGTATTTCCGCATCTTGTTTCTGCTTTCTGCGTGGGTTGGTTTCTGCTTATAAGACATGCGAGTTTCAGTCTAAATGAATCTGGTAGAGGAGCTTAGAACTCGGAAAATTGTTGCATATTCTAGTTAATATTATCAGCAAGTATTTCCATTCAATTGAGCTTGATCCATATTTCACTTAAGAAATCTGTTCTTTCATTCTTTTTCTCTATGTCCCGCTAGAGGGGTGGTCTTCCTTGAGAAAAATTCCAAAAATACGATGTTTGCTATGCACATCATATAACAAGTGAAATCATGTAAAGGTGAATTCT
>BPVZ01000221.1:17489-28357 GCA_020521535.1 Rubroshorea leprosula | reverse complement strand
TACGATATTGATAACTTTGCTCTTCCTTCCTTATAAAGCAAAACAAGAATAGAAATTACAGAGGATGGTTTTGTTCTCAAAAATCGGATATTGAGACGTGTAAGAAGGATTTGAGAAAGGGGCAATTATTCCTGTTATATAAATTGGTTATCAAATTTTTTAAATACTTAATGGGTTTTTTATTTTACGGTTAGATTGTCTCAAATTTTAAAATAAAGATAATTGAATAGGAGAAGAACTTTTGATATTAAGAATTAAGCTTTTAATCAATAATTAATATTGTATAATTCAATATTATTCAAAACACATAACAATTTTTTTTATAAGAAATATCTATATAATAAAAAAATAATGCATATCTATCTTATTTTTTATAGATTAAAAAAATTATTTTAAAATTGTATCATTTTAATAAATTTTTATTAAAAAAAAAAGATTAAAATACCCTAACCTGGTCAAATAAAAAACGAAATAGCTATGGCATTACAAGTATCCATCGATCACATATGACACGTAACAAGTCTTTGTTTTTGTCCTTCGTATAAAGGATATGCATTCAAATCTCAGAAGGCACTCTGTCACAGTGTCACTTGAAAACGTAGTTATCGTAATAATAATGTTAAAACTTTCCAAAAGACAACCACTATGCTATGGAGGCTATCCATCCCATTTTTGTAGGATTTAAAATTATATAACTCTTCACCCTTCTTGTTCCTCTCTTCTTCACCGTTTTATTTATATATTTTCCTGGACGATCTATTTTAGTTTCCAGACCCCACCCCCTCCTTTTTTCTTTTTCTTTTTTTAATCCTCAGTCTATGTATTTCTCTAAACTTTGGGTAGGCAATTAGGCATGCCCCAACCTCCCAAAGTCACCATCAGGCTAGGGCCACCTTTCTACAAGTTAGTGCCATATTTCGGTCAGTCTCCGTTGGTTTTTATATTCCACAAAAACAAACAAGCTCCATACAGTTATCACATTTCAACATCAAGACAAATACCCTCTGACTATCAGCCCGTTAATTAGAATCTCTTTTCTTAATTTTCTCATATTTTTTAGATCATTCTCTCGTCTGCATGAAGTCATCGGCTCACAGTCTGGCTGACAATGGAGTTGATTCACACCTAACTCCACACCACGTTGTTTTCCTTTTTTCCTTTTGAAATAAGCTGTACATCACAAATCTCCCTTTCTCACCATCTCAGAAATTGAACGCTCTTAATGCAGAAACTGAAGTTTTTAATTACTGAAACTTAAGTTTTGTGTTTTATATATATCCACATGTATTTAATGCATTGTGTAAGATTGTGTATTCTTGTTCTACGGATCAAGATTTCTCCCGTACGTAGATGTTGTATGGTTTATTTGAAATGAATTTTTTTTTTTTTTTTTTTAAGTAGAGAACAAAAAGTTGGGAGAAAAAAAAGTTCACCAGGTTGGGATAAAAAAAAAGGTTTAGCAAGTTGCTAATCAACCCTTCTGTCTGGCCCATTGCACACTAAGGCCTAGTCATTTTCATACAATTCTTCTTGGGTTGGATTAGGATTATTGTCTATGGGCCAAGGGGCCAGCTTAGCAACTAGGCGAGTAAAGTAAATAGCTTATTGGGTTTGTGAGGTGGGCTCTTACAAACCCGTACTCACTCCTCACTCACGGGTCTGAGCAAAATCCAAAAACCGACTTTTCACGGTTGCGTGAGCGGCGTGCCTTGATCTCGCCGGCGGCTCCATGTCTTTGTCGATTGGAGGATGCCGTTCAGGCGACCTAGGGTTCATGTGCACTGTCGAAGCCAGAATTTCCTCTCTTGATTCTCATCTCTCACATCCTAATGGAATAAGGTTTGGTCTCGGCAAGTTTTTTCTTTGCTTTTAGCTCTTTATTTTTAGTTCCCATAGAATTAGAATTTTTTTTCTTAAATAGTAATGCAATAGTACAAAAATAAACCGCATCATAATTTTTTAAATTGATTAGTTTAGAATTGTATAAAATTTTATATATATCGCTTAATTAATATATATATAAACAATTAAAAACAAATATTTCTACGATTAATAGAAGAGATTTTACTTTCGGATTAAACTTTTTTTAACATAAAATTAAAATTCAAGATGTTTATTTTCCATAATGACATTCGAGTTCTAACTTCTAAGGCTTTCGCTTTTTCCTATAAAATTTCATAAATTTGGTAAAGTAATGATTTTGATATTCATTTTTTTGTGCGAAGTGATGATGTAATTTTGATGTGTACTTTGTTGTATGATAAAATCATAATAAAATGTCATTTGCATTTCCTCCTCAATGGGTAAAAGAAAATGAGTGTGAAAGAGAAGAAATTAAGGGTAGGGTTTTTTTAAAAAAAAAAAAATTAATTTTAACTCTAACCCTAAGACTTTTTTCTACTTTACAAAGAGATTGAGGATAGAGCCTTTACCTCCTTGTTTTCCTTTGCAACCTCACTTTTAAATCTTTTTATTTCTTTCCTCATTTTTTTTTTCTATTGAGGCTTGGGTACGGTCTTTGCCTGACCCAACCTCAATGTAGTTATGTTATAACACTCATTATCACGTGCATTTATTCATTATTTAATATTTGATATTTTAAATTATGTTTTATCTTTTTAAAATAAAATTCATTAAAAAATAATAATATACCTCAATACATAAAACATAAAATGTAAATCACATAAAAAAATATACATCAAATGTAATATAAAGTAATCGTAAAGATCAAAAAATAGTGGAAAAAATGTAGAAGTCTATAATGAAAACAATAAATTAACTAATTTACAATCTAAGGCTAAATTTACAGCTACTACTTCGAATACTAATGGCATTATTTGCAGATAAAGAATCCACCACCAGTCCGCACTTCACTAAGAACTTCACCTTCATCAGCTTCAACTTCCCAAGTTTAATCCTCACCGGTTGATTCACTCTCAGATTCAACGGAATGTTTCCTGTCTGCTGCTTCTGTTCAGTAACGGCAGTGATTAGAGCGGCCCCGTTCTGGGTTTGTCCTGTCAAGGGCAAGACAAGTACTGTCGTGTTCTGGTGACCCTGGTAGAACTTGGGCATTGACCCTTCACATAGCTTTGTGGTGGTGTAATAAACGCTCATACTGCTGCCTTCCTCGTAATATATTCCGATCTTTTTGTTGGGATTTGTAGCAGTAATGGTCACGTTGAAGGCAGCAGACAGGCTTGAATCGGAACCAAGATTGAACTGAGTTATCTGTAGTTTGTCAACAGAGTATTTCGGTAGCTTTGGCTGGAAAACAGCATAGAGGATGGCAGCAGCAATTCCCAGGACAACAATTTGGAGCAAGAGGAGACAAACTGTCCAGCACAAGCACCTATCGTGTTAACAAGAGCATAGTCAAGTTAGTAATAATGGAGTTAGTAATCACAAACTTCAAAAAGTACTGCAATTTATTTGGTGATAATGAAGAGAAAAAGGGTACCTGCAGCAGCAACTTTTCCTCTTGGGTGGTCTGGTTTGCATCGCAGGAAGGGTGCGTTTCAAGGGAGGAGGATACTCCACCGGCGCTGGATTGCTATTTTCAGATTTCGCTTCATCCCGTGGCACCAGGGGAGTCGTGGGGGACATCTTTGGTGGAGGCGCCTCCACGTCTCGAGCGGGATGGATCTTCTGTTGATCTGCCATATTTGATAGATTTTTTCTTCTTGCAAGACCCAAGGATGAAACTTGTTTCTTTGTAGAATCAGATGGAAAGATGTATAACGAAATGTAAGAAAGGCGCGGCCTTTAATAGATGTGATTGAAGATGGCAAAAAATAATAATATATTCGACTGAAGTTTCCATTGTTTGACTTTAGAGGCCGATGTATGCTTTTCAAAGAAGTTTTATGTACATCTGGGACAGATCCTGCATGCTTCCTTTCCTAACTTTTTTCAAAATTTTCAGCAACGCGTAGAGACACGCATTCATATTGTTTTGTCAATTTACTCAACCGCAGACAGACGACATATTTTCCATGAACTCATTGAATATTTGATATAAATACGTTTTCAAAGTGAAAAAGGAAGTTTCCAAACAGAAAAAGATTGAAGATTAATATTTTATGTAAGGAGGATCTGTTGCTTTCTTCCACCTCTTGAACAACATGCAGACTTCAAAAGAAAGCATGTGTTTTAACATAGCGTCAGGTTAAAGAATGTACATTCATCACAGGTGTAGTTTGGACACCTCAAAATTTGGTATTCTATCCCAACTAAGCCACAAATATCTAACAAAAAGCAGAAATTTCCTTCATATTGTTACTTACTTTATTTTGGTCAAAGTGCAGTGTTTAGTCTATTCCACTCCCATATGGCTTTGTATTGGCATGCTGGGTCCGTGTTCTTTGGAAGATCCTCTCCCTCAGGTAGGAAACCCCTTCTAAAGACAGCAATTTGAGAAGCAAACCCAGGTTCTAAGTCAGCTGAGCCACCAACTCCACTGAATTCAACACTATAATTGTGCCTTGTGGCTAGTTCAGATGCCCAGTTATTGAACTGTTCTCTTGTCCACTCAAACTTGTGGTCAAGGTTGCGAAATTTACAAGATTGTGACTGAGTTTTCTCCTCGGGCTCATCTTCTTGCTTGGATAGATTGGATCTCTGGAGTATCACGTTGTATTCATAATTTGGAGTGGAAACAATGAGAATCCTTGGCCAAAAGGAACTCAGCACAATATCACCAAACTGAGACGCCTCATCCTCCTCCATATGTTCAATAACCTATAACAATCCCAGGATGTTAGCTTTGAATTAAGTAATTTAGAGAAGCAACTAATTCAAGCTTCATTTTTAAGTCATTACATCATATTGAGAATTATGGTTTGATAAATCAGAACTAGTAAAGAACAAATTAACAACTATATGATGATTGATCTAAAAGGGTTACAGAATACCTCTAAGCATGTCCCGATATCAAATCCACAAAACCGAGAATCAAAAACTGTTATAGAACCATCATAAAGAGCTGCAGATTTGATGGTTGAACCTGACACATCTGGATTTAACTTCATGCTTAGTTTTGAATGAAGTACCTGTGGTATTCAGAAAATAGAAGAAATCTAGCTAAGGGACATAGAGGAAAATAATACAAGATCAAATAAAAAAATAATAATTTATAATTTGGCATGCGCTGATAAGAAAAGAGATGAAAAACAATGTTCTCTAACTATCCATATCATAAATGAAGTACAAAGAAACCATGAGGATTTCAAGTCCTAGAAACACGCCAGACATTTTTCCAACTATCAGTCTGAACTACATATAATCTAACCATAAGTATAGCATACACTCATCAGGACAAACCTTTGCAGCACGAGCAAGACTCTTCTGTGAAATATCAATACCAACAATTGTCTCCAGAGAGCTGGGATAATCTAACAGAGACTCAAGCAAACTCCCAGAGCCACATCCAAAGTCAACCTGCAGTAGAGCAGAGAGCAAAGCATCAAACTGAATTCTCATATCAATGTCAACAAAAAGGAGAAACGGTAAGCAAATACCAAACTTGTGGCACAAGATTCTTTGATGTGATGCAATGCATATTCCACACGTTGCTTTGAAAGTGGAGGACTGAAAAGAGCTTGCTCCATTCTGTCCTCTGGGGGTTCAGTAACCCGCAACAAGACTATTGAGAACTCCAAGCAGCAGGCTTATGCAAACACAAGAATACACATAATGCAGACCAAGTTAGATTTCTCAACCAATATTTAAAACAAAGGAGATGGAATAAATGAAATTCAGAGGCTCAATTTATTGTTGGAAGATGCATTTCCAACAGAACACCAACTGTGATGGAGTTTTAACCACACACACACTAGAAGTTGCATGGAGAGAAAACTTTTAGGAATAAATTTCTTATAAGAAAATAGAATCATTTTCCTTTATTTTACATGGCATTGTTTATAGACATGCAAACAATGTAAGCAGTGATACATAGCCACTGAATTGAAACTCCATCAGACTTGGTAAAGAAACTATGAACCAGAAATTAAAAATTAAAAATTAAGATAAGGAAATTCATCACATATCAACTAGCATTAGAGGACAGAATAACTCACAGGAAGATAACAACGAAAGAACCTGTGCAGAATCCCTAGCTGCAGCTAGAATTAACTCTTGAGGAGGCAACTCAGTAATGAAACAAGCAGACTGACCAACAGACATCTGAGTCACAATGGTTTCAATAAGTGGAATTACCACTCCATTCCCCATCTCAAACTCAAACTCCTCATTACTTTCAATAAGCTCTTTCATAAGTTCACCTTTCTTAACCAGAGATACAGAATAAACTAAACATATTAAGGAACCATTATATGGACAAATGCCAGAATCTGGGCCTTTTATGTTAGTAGAACTTACTTCATCTTCAATAATACCGTTTAGCATATTCTTACAATTTGGTTCTAGCAAATTTCCTCCCAGAGCTTCACTGCCTTGAAACTTATGAAGAGATGGACACAAAACAAACTCTTTGAAAAAGTATTGGGGATCAAATCTAATATTGAGGCCATTTGCCAAATGGTTTAACTTCTCTAAAGGTGTATCTGGATCCTTAAAATAAGCATCTAGCCATGACAAAACTTTGAGAGAAGCATTCTGGATAGCATCATTCTGCTTCTTGTACAGGACATTAGGGGAACACTCCAAAATTAAGCTGTGACACTTCGAATATATTCTTACTTCACAGCTAAAATTGCTTTCTAATCCAACTGACTTCTGGTCACCAGCAACAGTGCAATCTCCATTTAGATATGCTGTCTGTTGCTCAGCAGACTCCGAGACCTTAACTTTCTTGTTTGATCTTGGCAATTCAAGTGATGCAAAGACAGGTTCTGATAGGCGGTGCTGACGGCAGAATGCACATAAAATTTCCTTTGGAAAAGAACCTCTCCAGTTTGCCCTTGTGGTAAATGCAAGGGGTAACTCAGATGCAAGTACTGCTTCTCTTGACACTTTGTAAATTCCACTGGGTATCTTAATTAAAAGCATCCTGCATAAATCCATCCAATGTTATCCTATGTTGAAAGGTTGCAGGTTCATAATGACAAACTCCAGAATGCATAATAAATACAGGAATGGATCTACAGTAAAAGAGTTAATGAACAAGTGAACAAAGTGTGTACTACATCCCAACAAAAATTGACCATGGCAAAGATAAAAAGGTGAGTAGACAACTGCCATAGGCTCCTCTTGAAGAAACCAACCTTGCTTCTGAAGATGATAATCACCCACAAAAAGGGGTAGGGGAGGGCAGGGCAGGTAAAACCATAGAAGGAGAATTTCTGAGGTAAGGTTGGCCGTAGAAGCAAAGGGAAGAAGTTGTGGTAGATGCCCCCCATGCAAGCCCCACTTTATTACTGCCCCAGGCTGCTAGGAACTTTCATAAATTTTTTAGACTCTGATCTGAACAAAGCTATAACAGCATACTGGTTTTAGGAGTTTTACTTTTAGAACTAAACGGGATCAATGGACATAAGTTTTCTTTTTGTCCCATTTCTAGTGTAAAGTTTCACAAGCATCGTAAAAAGGAGATTAGTGAAGATCATATGAGGAAATTTGACAAGGAAAATGAAATCAGAAGAGACCTGTAATATGATTGCAAGGTAAAATCTTCATGAAAAAGCTCTTTGGAATTCCATCTATAACCAATACATGCCAAAATTGCATCAGAACATACATCTTGACCCAAAAAGTAGCTTGCCCTTGCATTTATGGGTCCTTCAAAACTAACAGCCTCTTTAGCATTTCGAAGATCAGATGACAGATCCAACTGATATGAATTTGGAACAGCAAAGTATAATCTCGTCTCAGAAGATGATTTACCAATAGTCCTGTTGAGCAAAAAGTAAGTACATTATTAAGGACCACTCAACTGCATGCCACAACATATTGACTCTGCAGGTATTGTTAACCAAATAAAACTTTCCACATGCCTGGAAACTAGAAGTTTGTTTGCATCTGGTAAACCAAGTTTTTCTGCAATAACATCCATGTAGTACCCATTTGAAGGAACATGAAGAATCACTGGCTCAACAGCCTTTTCTAGTGAGCATGGAATATGTATGGCCTCAGTCCATATGCTTTCCTGGGCATCTAATTCTAGGGTCATTGATGATTCTATAATCTCAGGAGGGTATGGATTTTGTTTCTGAATTGAAAGCTGTCCCTCAGAACTAACAAACACCTCTGCTAGTCTTGAAGCTGCATTCAGAATGTAGGAGATAACCAAGCCAGGATTCGACTCCACTTTTGGATTGATTATTTTACAGAGATTGCTAAGCTTTCCATCACATGCAGCAATAACAGAAACAGGAACAGAACCATGAAGATCACCACCTCTCAGCAAAGCTGCTCTTAAGTGACCACTCAGGGGATGAAGAGCTGACAAGAACTTTATAATGACAGAAACTTTTAATGTAAACTCATGGCAGCATATGCTAATAATATAAGCATCAAAATTCAACATACAACAAATGATTGCTAAATACAAACCACCATGATAAAGAGATAACACAAACATCATCAATGGATGAAAGCAGAGTTGTACAGAGAGCTAAACATAACTTCTGATGCCATATTTTCAGAAGAAACTGGACAGAAATTATGCAGGAATATATCTAATATCTAATCAGCATTTTGATATTACAAATAACACAATAAAGCTTACATATTGATGCAAGTGCATCAACTTGCACATAATTTCTATCATTATGTTTATAAATTCATCGTAGAAAGATATTAAAGTTCACCTCACTAATAAAACACTAACCTCATTTGAGAATAGATATTTGATACGAGAAATCAAATCCTCCCATGCTTCCTCTGGAGTGGGATTATCATTTGAAGGGTTGATTCCTAGCTGCAATAAAAACAATAAAAATAAGGGTACTTAAAACTCAAATACTAAAACTAAGTCAATCCATGTAGAGGAAATCAAAACGCAGTGAGACAATTGATGCTGCCACTACATATGGAGTGGACATGATGCAAACCTTATCCAGAGCCATCTTGGCAGCAGACTGCTCAGCATCCTTTTTCTTTTTGCAGATGTCTGACACAACAGAAAAATCCGGGAGCTCCAAGCTGCAGCGGTAGAGGCAGGGCCCTTTCTGAAGGATAGCCAATCCTGGGCATCCAATTTGAGGAGGCTCCTGCACTTCCTCTACCTTATACAACGCATTGTTTCCAAACCTCTGGTGTATAATAGCCTTAGGCGTAAGGGTTTGTTTTTTTCCAGTTTCCATCAGAGTCCTCCAGGTGTTTGAAGAAATCCAACTGTAGAAAGTTTAAGCAAAAAAATCAAATTCACCTCCTTTGCAAGGAAATAAGAAAAATGCCAAAATGAACTCAAGTAACAAAATCTAAAACACTAAAAGTACGAAAAAAGCAAAAAGAAAAAACACCCTCTTCATGTTACATTGATTTTGACAACAATTTATATTAAAAATTAAAAATTTCATCATAGTGATAAATACCCAAGACAATAAACAAGCAATGCATCAAACAAAAAGCTTTGAAGCAAAAAAGGGGGAGAGAAAATCCAAAAATTACCAAGAATTTCACTAAATTTAGAGAAGCTTTAGACTTAAGAATAATGGGGTATTCGAAGAAACGATCAAAGAGAGGAATCGTACTGTGTACCTTCTTCAACTCAACAATGGCATGTGCATATAAACATCCGTATTTCGTGCAAAGAGAGCAACTTTCAACAGAGATTGTTAAAGTCAGCCGTTTGCGTTTTTGAGGGTTTCTTTCTACTGCCTGGGGAAGGTCCCCTTACAGGAAGATGGACTGACGGAGGGAAAAAGTAGGGGCGTTTTTGGGAAATTGAATTTAAATGGAAAATTCATTTTGGGCTAATTTTCCACTCATTTATTCCATTGTCCTCCCATAATGGAAAATGTTATCAATTTAGTATTGATTTATTTATTCCCGAATAGAATTCATTTAAGAGCATCTTGACCACAATAAATAAAAGCTTATCAACTTAGTCCCTAATCTTTATCAAGTGGCTTTGATATTGCCGCCAATTAGTATAACCAATTTATTGGCTTAATGTTTGGACTACTATTTCAAAAATAGCTTTCAGTGGTTAGCTTGTACTTATTAGTTATCAATTTCACTTGAATTGCTAATCTAAACACCTCATAAATACTTTTAACTTCTTTTTTTTTTTTTTTCTTAAGTCATCAGGCCTGAATAAATGTCTAATTTTATGTTGAATATTGAATCAGATCCCATATTTAAAACATCAATTCTTTTATTTCTTTTTTCAAGCATTTTTCAATTCAGTTAAAATCACAAAACTAAAATTATGAACAATACAAAACGGAGAGATTGAAAAAAATCAAAACATTTTAATAATTAAAATGTCAAAAATACTAATAAAAAAACTTTTTTATCTTTGTTACACAATGGGAAGCAACCATCTTCTATCTCTCATCCCACCTCATTCACATGTCATCAACTCAAATTCAAAATTTTTTACTTCCAGCAGAAAGAGGTGATAACTAATTTATTTAAATCGTTGACATCAATAAAAAATTTTAGATATTATTAATAAATTAATATTTTAAAAATTTTATTTAAAATATTTGAATAATTTCACTAATAATCTTTATATTTAAAAGTCAGGACGCCTTATTTTTCAATTATCCATTACAAAATAATATAGAGCCATTTTTTCAGTCTACTATTAAATAAAAACTTATAACTATGTACCAAAACGAAAAAACCAATAGAACCAAATCGGTAACATTTTCTTTGCTTTAGCCCCACATTATTCAATTTTGAAACAAAATTATATCAATAATTGATTATATTAATTTATATGGTGTCTGACCATACCC
>BPVZ01000221.1:1961-17389 GCA_020521535.1 Rubroshorea leprosula | reverse complement strand
CGGAGAACCCAGGTCGGGTTCTCACCAAAGAAATTCTGATTTTTTTTTTTTTTTGGATGGATGTATTTGATGAAATGCTTGAGTTTTCTTGGGATTTAGTTGTTGAATGTGCTTGAATGCTTAAATTTTGCTGGGATTTGTTCCGTGGGAAATGGATTTAGTGAGAATGGTAAATTTATAATTTTACTATTTAAACCAATTTGGGTGTCAAAATGGGTGCCGGTTCATGGGTGTACGTATCACTATCCTGATTGATTATATTAATTTATATGGTGTCTGACCATACCCTAATTTTTTTACCCACACCATTTATACTTATTTGACCATATTACCCTTTATTACTTAATCTTTTTATTGTATTACCTAATCTTTTTATTGTCTTCTTTAGTCTCGATCATCCATGCATTTGGACTGCAATTGATTTTCTTTTAAAATTGCTCCGACAATTTTTTTTCAAATAGTTCTCTTTTTATTTTTTTTCCTTAATTTTCTAATAAATGGTGTTTCATTCACAATTTAATTAATTCTTATGGGATTTTCATTCACAGCCCTCCTCAAACTCCCTACCTCAACAATCAAAAAAAAAAAAAATCACTTAAACGATTTTCCTTCTCACTAAAATCTCAGTGCACTTGATTCTTGCAACTATTTGGAAAGATTTCAGGGTCTGGTATAAGCTCAACAATTTCCATCTCTTTTTCACCTTTTTGAAAAAACGCAAAAGTTGTGTTAAATTAATAGTGTTAAATAAAACAAAGAAAAGGAAAATGAAAAGAATGCAATGAAACTTAGGAATGGAGTTGAAAACATCAGCTTCTTTATTTTCACTCTCTCGGATTAGAATTGTTTTTGTGGGTTTCTTAGGGGAATGGGTTTCAAAGAAAGCAAGGATTTTCTATAAAAAAGAAAAAAAAAATCAGTAGGATAAAGAGAACAACTCAAAAGTGAAGGATTCAAGAAAAGAGAAGAAAAAAAAAAAAGGTAACAGTGTAATGAGAGGGTAAAATAGTCAAATAAATGAAAAATAATGTGAAATTAACAAATTAAGGCGCGGCAATAACTCCGCCCCATGGTGTCCACATATAATCAATAATTACTATAAATTAGTGGGTAAAATTTGGTGCCATAAATTGACTATCTCTATCATGATTCATCCAAGTATCCAGAAGAAGACTGAAGTCGCAGAATATTGAATCATTAATACAATACAAACAGATTAGGGCGGCGAAGTTTCCTGTCTTAACTTAAGTTGGAGGTTTCCTGTGCCTGCTTGCTCTCTTTTTAGACCTTTTGTAATTTTGCACTGCATTCCATTTGCTCAAAGAATCGTCTTCACACCATACGCCGATAGCTTGTTTTTCTCACAATTCGCAAATGGGTTTGTGGGATTCCCTTCTCAACTGGCTGCGGAGGTGATTGATTTCTATATTTTCCTCTCATGCTTTAGCTTTCAATCTGTTGGGTTTTTTTTTTCCTTCTTCAACTTTCATGTTGAATTTGTTTATTTATTTATTTATTCTGGATTCTCTTGTAGTTGTTGTTAATGGGTGCCCCTCAAAAATTGAAATTTTCTGCTTAATTGCATAATTTAGTTGTGTAGATCTTCTTAGGGTGTGACTGTTTTTGTGTTGATTTTGTTGCTTAGTTATGGTTTGCACATAGATTAAACTAGTACCGGCGCATCTTGGGAATCAATTTTTTCCTGGAGAAAAGAGTTAAGTACTCCGCTTTAGGGAGTTATCATCAAATTTTTGTTTTTGTTATTGTTAACGTTTCATTTCATCAGTAAGTATCACAAATTGCTTGTTGCTTGGTTATGGTTTACACTTTACAAAATTGACGAGAAAAGAAACATTAAGTTACATTTTGCATCAAAGATATGATTGTTGTAAAAACTTTTCACTATCTCTGTTTCAACTTCTTACTATCTCTATGTATGGCAGCTTATTCTTTAAGCAGGAAATGGAACTTTCCCTGGTTGGCCTTCAGAATGCAGGAAAGACGTCTCTTGTTAATGCTATTGCTGTGAGTGACAACTTGCCCTCTATCTATTTTTGTTATCCTCATAAAATTTGTATACTAAATAACTTTTATCTTCGAATTTTTTTTTCTTTGATGTTACCAGACAGGGGGCTACAGTGAAGACATGATTCCAACTGTATGTATCTTTTACTTGATGAAACCCTAAACTTGAATTCCTTTGGATTATATCATATGGGAATTCCTCAAATTATGAAACCAGGTTGGATTTAACATGCGAAAAGTTGTAAAAGGAAATGTGACTATAAAGCTATGGGACCTTGGAGGGCAGAGGAGATT
Source organism: Rubroshorea leprosula (assembly GCA_020521535.1). Lineage (NCBI taxonomy): Eukaryota > Viridiplantae > Streptophyta > Magnoliopsida > Malvales > Dipterocarpaceae > Rubroshorea > Rubroshorea leprosula. The sequence continues at coordinate 15,070 of BPVZ01000221.1, read as the reverse complement.
TCGTACTATGTGGGAGCGTTATTGTCGTGGTGTCTCTGCAATTGTGTAATATTTCTCATTCTCTTAATGTTCCATGTTTTTCATGTCATGTAATACGGGATATCTAAGGATTTCACTTATTTTTTCTCTGAATCAGATGGATCCTGAGGATTGTCAGAGTTTTTCAACATTTCAGCCTTCTCTCTTTTTTTACTCGTTCTATCTCTCACTTACTCACTAAGTCCTTTTTGTTCTTTTAATCAGAATAAATATTACTAAAAATGGTGTCCAAGTCTGATATTCTTGCCAATATAGCCAACCGCTTCAAATTCTTATCTTGGTGGCTTTTCTAATAGACCTATTTACAATGTCTCTTTGGTTGATGAAATTTGCAGATACGTCGTTGATGCTGCTGATAGAGACAGTGTTCCTATATCCCGAAGTGAGTTACATGACCTTTTGACCAAGCCTTCCTTAAGTGGAATCCCCTTGCTTGTTCTTGGAAACAAAATTGACAAGTCTGAAGCACTTTCTAAGCAAGCTTTGGTGGACCAGCTGTAAGTTTTGCAAGTCTTGTTAGAAATCATTGCATTAGTCATCTTATCACAGGTTTTATCTTTCCCAAGAAGGGGAACACAAGACTGATTTCTGATCGTAGTGCTTCTCATTGGTTGGTTTCAGAGATCTTAAATCGATCACTGATAGAGAGGTGTGCTGCTACGTGATCTCATGCAAGGATTCCATAAACATAGATTCTGTCATCGATTGGCTTATCAAGCATTCAAGAACTGCCAGCTGAGTAAGGGTGTGATCTTGGGCATGTTGAATCATTTGTTTATGAATGATGAAGGTATGAATGATGAAGGTGACGGCACCACACCAGAATCGATGCTAGAAACTTCAGTAGTTCAGTTTCATTTATGAGTTTCATTTATGCTTCAACCGAGTGTTTTGTGGGAAGTTGGAATATTTGAGCCTAGATTTTTAGCCGTGCTTTAGACAAGATGTTTTATACTAGGCTCTAAGTAGAGCAACTGTTTTATGTTGTTTCTTGCCACTGGAGTGTAGAGATGAGTCCAGTCACCTCCGAAAACCAATTGTCATATAAACAACTGTCAGATTCAAATCAAAATGATCAACCTATCTTAGAGTTACTTGTTATGTTATTTGTCCCCAGAGGGTGATGTTTTATGGTTTGATTCTTATGATGAAAAACTGAATTACATTTTTCTGTCATGCCCTTGTTGCTGCTTTTCCTTTGATATGTCTCTAGCTGAAAGATATTTTAGATAGTCAGAGTGAAGGAATTTAATATGAAATCCAAAGTTGTGTAAAGTCAAATTGTTCCAGAAATATCACCGTATCCTTCTTTGAGCCAAATAATGCCCTCTAGAGTCTAGAGGCCTTAGAGAGGGTGGTTTTCTCTCATTTTTCTTTCTGGTATTTAGGGGTGAGTATTCGGGTGAGTAACCGAAGGGTTACCTCAAAACCGAATCAAAAAGAAAAAATGAATTTGGATTGGTTGTAATGATTTTTGAGTTTCACTGTTTTGGTTTTTGTATTAATTGAATAAATTTTGGTTCGATTTTAGTTGAACTTTTCACAAATCAAAAACAAAAATGAGTTTCTTAAAAATCAAATTTTGGATAAATATAGTAAAATATGATAAAATATGACATAAAATATAATCTATTATTGAAAAAAAAATTAACTAATGTTTATTTGGTAAAAACCGAAATCAAATATAAAATAATCGATTTTATTGGTAACCAAATCGATTAATTGGTGAAAATTTTGATTCAGTCTTGGTTCTTAAAATTAAAAAAAAAAAAAAAAAAGTTAGTTGATTTAAAATCGGCTTGAATTTCAACTAAAACCGGTTTTTAGCAACCCCTACTAGTATTAGTTTTCTTTCCCTGGAGTATTGAAAGGGAATGCGGAGAGGACCACAGCCGCCCATTTGTAGACAAAAAGAGTTCATGTTATTATGCTAGGAAAAAGTGTTTGCACTCCGAATTGCATCGGATTTTACAACACCCTCTCGTCTATGATTTTCATCTTGTAATTTAGTGTAATCTATATGGCAAAATAAGGAACTTATATTTTAATTTTTTAGATGAATGCTAATGACAGATAGGGGAACTTTTAATGGTATGATTGCAAATTTTTTAGGTAGATTTTGGAGCAATATTTTAAAATGGATAAAATTTTGAATGTTATTGTTGTGTTTTTTTTTTTTTTGAACAAAGTGTCATGGGTAGAATGAGAACTTCAAACCCATCAGGGAGAGAGGGACTATACCTTTAAAATGATCCGAATGCCACTTGACCCGAAGGGTTAGGTGTGAATGTTATAATTGTGTTTAGTTCAATAAAAGTTAAATTAATCATAAGATTTCAAATTTAAAACTTAATACGACCTGAAAGGAATTGTACCAAGAAAATAAAATAAAGATCAAATTCAAGACATTTAACAATATTACGGCTAAGCTTCCTTTAATTACAAAAATCTTACGTCTTACCAACATGTTAACATTATCACATTCACCAGGAAGCATATAATTGAGCCTATAAACCCATATCCACCAAAATTAGACCGTGGTCCGTGGGTCCTCTCTACTGCGAACAAACTTGGAAATTTAGTAGTAACAAATGAATTGCAGCAAAAGCTATGCATTTGGTTGTTTTCAAGTGAGCTGTAAGAACTCCAACAAAATTCTCTACCCGCCAACCTCATTACAACTCAGTTTTAACGAATCAAAGTTGCATCACAAGCAAAATCATTCAGTCCAAACACCTCAAAACAAAGAAAATGACTACTTGTCATTTAATGAAAGAATTTTTTTTTTTTTTTCTTGTTTGGACGGTTAAGATCCTCAAACCAACATTTTCACAATTTGAGATTAATCTTGAATAATTTTAAAAACACACCCACCACACAATCAATTATAGAGAAAAAATTTTCTGCCTACTTCCAGCTTCTGTGTTTTTGGCATGCAAATCATTGTCTTTAATACAACACATATGCTTGTTCTTTTTTTCTCTTGGCTAAAAATCAAGAACAGCATAGATAAGATGCTGTTGAAAGTAGTCAAAACATGGGAAAAAATAAATAAATAAATAAAGAACTTCCTCATCTGATAAAAAGTACAAAAGGAAAAGAAGAAAAAAGGGGAAAATGCAGGGTCCAATGGACCAATCTCAAAAGAAGTAATCCCAAAGAATAATTGAAGACAGAGCATATGCTAAGGCCAGCTCTGCAATATTAAAAGACACCCAATTAATTTCCCTTCAGAATCTATTCCTTCATTCTATTATTTTCTATAATTCTGTCCTTCTTTCCTGACATTTTTTGCTGTCAAATTAAAGCAATAATCTTTTTTATTAAAAAAAAAGGAATTAAGGAAAAAAAAAAAAAAGGACTTAGAAAACAAGGCATTGTCTTGAAAAGAAGATTCTAAACAACTTTATTTTGATGTCCAGGTCAGTGATCAAAATCCTGTATTAAGAAAGTGACTCTTGATTTTAAATAAATAAAAGAATTTCTCTTAAATTGGTAACAGTGTAACACGGCACGTAAAGATTCAAATTTAATAAGAAAGTCTCGTTAAATTATTTGAATTATATCAAATTATAAAAAAAAAAATTATTAAATAAAAAAATATTTAAAATAAAAAAGATTAACGTATAATAATTTTAGTTATATAATCTAAACAACACAATTGTTTTTTTAGACAAGTTTAGCATTCATTTAAAGAATAGGGAAAATAAATCAGATCTTCAGAAACTAGATTTGAATGAGGAAACTTACAAAGAAAATTCAAAACAAATTCAATAGTTATTCACACTTCCACGCAACCGAGTAAAATTAAGAACCTTGAAACAACAAAAAGTGAGGTACAAGGGAGATAGAAGCATTTGCTGTGGATATGGGTGGGCATTGAATCCCAAGAATAAACAAACAATCAAATGATTCAAATCTCTAGCTAAGGATAAGCAAAACCAGGATAACAATGAAATAATATTACTGAGTTTCTTCAATCCTTTACTGAAGATGGTGGTGGTGCACCTGAATCAATGGAGTAAGCTTGCTGGGAAGATCCATTATCTAACAATTCTTGTTGTGAACTAGCGCGACACAGTTCCTCTATGTGACTCATCACCTCAGCCATTGAAGGACGTTTGTCTGGGTACTGAGCTGTGCAGTCAATGGCAAGTTGTAAGAGCTGAACCATGTCCTCCTCCACGTTCTGGTACCTGAGAAGTTCCATGTCAAATACCTCAGCAGTCCACTCCTCTCGAACAATTGATTGCACCCATCTCGGGAGGTCTACTCCTTCCTCATTCAATATAGCATGTGTTGGTGCTTTCCCTGTAAGCAATTCCAAAACAAACACGCCAAAGCTATAGACATCTGCCTTTTGGGATACTTTGTGAGCATCTGTAACTTCTGGGGCACGGTAGCCATCAACACGGTTAGGAGTAGCTGTTGGACCAGCAAGCTGAGCAAGGCCAAAGTCGGATACTCGAGCTTCAAATGATTTTGTGAGGAGGATGTTTGAAGATTTGATGTTTCCATGGGAGATTGTTGAGCCTCGGGAGTGGAGGTATGCAATCCCTCTTGCAGCTCCAAGGGCAATGCGAGACCTGGTGTCCCAATTCAATGGAGTCCTGCCACCTCCTCTGTTTCCTGATAAACCCAAACAACAAAAGAAACCAAAAATGCTATTAAAAGAAAGAAATCATAATGCACATACACAAATGAAAGCGGAGAAAGAAATGGTTACCATGCAAAAGGGCAGACAAGCTTCCCATGGGCATGTAATCATAAACAAGAAGCTTCTCATCTCTGCTGTAATAGTAGGCCCTCAAGGGGACCAAACTTTCATGATCCATTGATCCAATCACCTCCATCTTCTCCCTATATTCCTTCTCCGGTACCATCACATCCTTCAACCTCTTCACAGCAACAACCACCCCCATCTCCAATGTGGCCTTGTATGCTGTCCCAAATGTTCCCTTCCCCAAAACCTCTGCAGATGCCCTCAACAAGTCTTCCAAATCAAACACCCTCGCTGCGTTACCAAAAAACACCAAACTCTTATTCCCTCCACTCTTAGCTTCACTTCTGACCACCCCTGAAAACCCAATACTTCTACTCTGGCCTTCTTCCATTGCCTTCTCCCCAGGAATTTCAATCTCAGTCTGTTTTGCAGGGCCAACGTCCCTTGTATCCGTTTTCTTACCACTTTTTCTCCGACACAAACATATCAATACGGCTACAAGCAACAGAACACCGACCACACACCCAATCACAATCCCGGCAATTGCTCCGCCGGATAATTTACCTCCGCCGGATATATTACCTCCGCCACCAGTCGTACTCCCATTGCAGGAAACCAGAGGTTTCCCACAGAGGGAATTCCCTAGAAAAGCACTCGCGTTCATACCCGAAAGCTTGGCCGGGATCGACCCTGTTAAAAGGTTGTTTGAAACATTGATTTGTTGCAGTGACGGGATATCAATTTCTGGAATAGACCCAGATAGCTGATTATTCTCCAAATACAGAGTAGCTAGCCTCTTCGAATTGTTAACTCTCGCTGGGATCTCACCCGAAAAATTGTTATTAGCAAGATTAAGTCTTACCAAATTCGACAAGTCGAACAAGAAATCGGGAATATCACCGGAAAAACGGTTCCCCTGCAGGTAGAGGTATCGAAGAGCTGTAAGATTGGCAAAATCACCTGGGATGGTACCCGACAGAGCATTGAACCGGAGAGAGAGAGTCTGGAGCTGAGTCAAGTTGCCAATGCCGACGGGCAACTGCCCAGTGAGACCTGCACCGGGCAGATGTAGCTCAATCACTCGGTTCTGGGAACAAATTACGCCGGTCCAGTTACACGGGCTGAGAGAGCGGTTCCATAGTAGCGGATCACCGCGTACTGCTCCAGGGATGGCCAACAGGGCTGCTCTGTCCGATGCTAGATCTGAGTTAACAGAGCAAAACAAGAAGAAGAAGAAGAAGAAGAACAGGGCAACCCCCAATAAACTTGGGTTTGGTTTCATCTCCTTCCTAGTTTCAGGCCAGCAGAAGACAACGCTCTTGCTTGTCTTGACGAAATCTGAAGATGGCAATTGAAATTTGTAGCGATTCAGCTGAATGTGAATCCTTGAAACAGGGAGTAGGGACTGTGGAATTTGTTTCCGTAAGAAAATAAGAAATAAACCCAATTGGACAACGTCATTGAGTTGGCAGGAAGTCGCCCAGTTGTCAATCCCTATGTCTGTGGACTTCTCTGGGTTGTGATACAGTGTTTTCTCGTGTAAAATAAGCAACTACACCCACCCATTAAGGATTTTGTGTAAAATAAATATCACCTGTACGCATTAACTATAAAAGTATAGTGGTAGAGTGCACTCCGTTGTAAGCAGGTTGTCTTTTTTTTTTTTTTAACTATTATTAGAGTGGCAGACTGCACTTAACATTGTATATTAATTGATAATCTGCATGATCTTCTTTAAAAATAAAAATTTATATAGTTAATTAGAATTTACTTGGACTGTTCATGAATTTAGATGGGAATTAATTTTTCTTAATTAAATATTTATGTATTAAACTATAATTGCTTTAAGTAAAAATTATGTAAAATTTATGAGTTTAGTATGTAAAATTTATGAGTTTAGTATGTAAATATTAATGTAAGTTGCTTTAAAATGCAACTATTCAAGTTCTTTTTTTAAAATATATTTAAAAATATTATTTCTTACTCTTAGATTAAGTGATTTATCATTTAATTGTTTATGAGAACACATCTCGATTTGAAAGTTTGAGTTCCTGGTGATTCCCTTTCTCCATTCTCCCTTAATATAGTAGATTTAATTGTAATTTGCTCAAATATATATATATATATATATTCAAATATGTTAATTGAGCATAACAAGCTAAAAAACTTGTTTTTATTAACAAACAAACCAGTAATAACAAATTGAGCCTTGTTTTAAATTACAAATAAATGAACGACAAAAACTTACGATAAATGAATATTTCAATTATTAACAAAGTACTAATTTAATATTATTTATTAACTCATTATATATTTAATATGGAAGATAAAAAGAAGATCGGAGAAAGTTTAAAATGGGATATGAATTCGATTAAGTTATAATAACTGTTTTGAGGAGTAGTGTTTGTTGGGATGTACAAATAAAGTATATGTACTAAACAAAACAATAAGAGCCGGTAGAGTAAGGTTGAATTAAAGGAAGCTTTATTGCTTAATTAATTTGCATAAAAATAAAAGGAAAAGCTAGCTGGATCTGCATTTAACCCTTGACCTACTTTGGCATTAGTACATTTTATTTTCAAATCATAACGTACGCTTGTACATTTTTTTTTTTTTCAAGCAATTCTCATTTCTCCCAACCCTAGAGGCTAGAGCCGATCTCCCCCTTCCTTTTCATCTTTTTCCATTTTTTTTTTCTTGTTTCAAAGAGACAGATCGAGACATTAGACATTTAAGTTTTTGGTCGGAAATCAACCTCGTTAAGTTTGTGCATTAACTCTCTTTTTCTTCACAATCACGATCAATCTTCCATTACCTATTTTCCAAAAAATAAATAAATAAATAACGATCAATCTTTGTTGTCGGCCTGCTGCACGCTGAAATTTACTCTCTTTTTCCTTAATAACTAAGGTTTTTTTTTTTTTTTTTGGGTGAAAATTCCACATCATGAATAATAAAAGTTTATATATATATATAAATAATAATAAGAAGGAAAAGAGAAGAAAAGAAAGAAACAGTGACAGAAAAAGTTCAATTACAAGTGACGGTGGTTGGATTCAATTGTTAAAACGATTAACTAAAAGTGGGTTGCTAATAATTATAAATGATAATTGTTGCCCCTCGGTATCTGGTGTGGAGGTTTCGAAGTTTAAGTTTCGAACTGATTAAATGAATAAAAATGCTTAAATTATAAATAACAGTAAATCTTAATTATTAAAAAATCAATTATTTGCTAAATATATTTTGAGTCCAAGCAATTAATTTAAATACTTTTTTGGTACGTGAAAATGAAAAATCAAGACTTCTTGTCATTAAAAATATCAAAATATCTAATGATAGTTACATGATAAATTTGATAAAATTATAACTCATATTATATCCTACACATTTGATAGTTGTGATTAAATGTTCAAGCATTTTTAATATCAAAATATCTTTCTCTTTTTTTTTTTTCTCTTCTTGGTACTTATTTAACTTCAGTTCAAACGACAAAGAGTAAACGACATTCAAATTTTCAGTTGGAAATTTGGTAAACAATCAGCTTTTGTTGTAATTCTACATCATTTAGTTAAGTTGTTCTCTCACAAAATTCCTCGCTCTTGAGATATATATCTTGCAGAGATTAAAAATAAATATTAATGTCACTATGTCAGGAGAATACTTAAGCTATGCAAGTAGGAGATAGTGCCAACTTAGCATCATCACATGGTTCGAATAGGATCAAATATTTTTGTCATTTAATACTATACACATAGTATTATTCTTGATATTTTACCCCCAAAAGAAAAAACATTATTTTCTTTGAATATATAGCAAAAAAATCTCGCCTACCAATAATAATGCACCGAAAGGAACATTGATTTTATCTGTCACCAAAAGGAGTTGGATCTAATTTACATATTTTCCTCTTAGGACTATGTTTTCAGCTTTTTATAAGGTAATGATATTGTAGATAATTTTTTTTATAATTTTTTTACAAATTTTATATTTCATTAAAAGAGTTGATATATATAATATTATAAAATTTAATATAATAAAAAAATTTATTACTAAATGATATATAAAATTATATAAAAAATTATCTCAATTATTTTTCCTTTTCATATATATATATATGGTCTGATTCTTCTTAAATAATCAAAAGGTCTTGCAATGTCACCCAACTCAAAAGCATGGTCCTCTTCTTCTTCTTCCTTCCTTTTTTCTTTTGCCACAACCCCATCCCTAAACTTTTTAAAACTATTCACATGGGTCTTATTTCGCCCAAATGTTACCAATGGATCCCTACAAAGTAAAAATATACTCTCAAACTGGTTAATCACTTAATTGAAAAAAGTATAAATTCATCCCGAAACTTTATAAAACTATTCACTTGGGTCTTATTTATCCCAAATGTTACCATTGGGTCCCAAAAATATACTGTCAACATTCGTTAATCCCTGTAGATCAAAAGCTGTCAAATCAAAGTCAACATCTTCTTCACATTTTATCTTCATCAAAATAATATTCCAATCAATGGCCAATATATGTCCCGCACTCGGTGGCTAAATGGCCACACCTACAAAGGACGTGCGTAGGACTATTAGGATTTGGGATTAATCCTAAGTCCTCCCATTCCCTTTCTCTCAAGAAAAAAGATTTTACATTGTTAAAAAAAAATAATAATAATAATCAATGGCCAATATATTCCGACCAGAATCACGAATACCGACAAGGAATCGGCGGCCGGGTGTGAGGTTTTCTACATCCGATTTCAGACAAGTTGGTGGGGGGTGGCCCATCGCTGGGTCCCACACGGGGTCCAGCTATGACAATTGATCTCGCCCCTTGGCTGCTGGGCCTTTATGTTTAATTTCGGCTCGGTCTGAATCAAAACCGAATTGATAATTTCGGTTTGGGTTCAATTTAAAGCCTTTTAAACAGAATGTAAACCCAATAAAAGTATTTGGTTTGATGATTTTGAGAAGTGTTTCAACTGTAAAATGAGTAAAAATTTAAAATTTTTAATTAAATGTCTCAAAAGCGAACATCTAAATAAAAGAAATATCATTTATGAGAAATAAAATTATTGCCTTTTCTAAGTCTAATAATAGGCCTCGTTTAGAAATAATTGTCATACTTTTTTAGTACTCTTTTTGCATAGTGAAACCACAATTAGCAATGGTTGGGCACCGGCCCTACCATGGCTCTTAAAAATTTGAAAAGTTAAGGGACTCATGTTAAGATTTTTATTTTTATTTTTTAAAAAGGTTAGAGCAAGAAAGTTAATTTTGTTTTGTATCAGTCGGTATGGTCGGTACGTACTGAATTTTTCTTTGCACCGAAACGGTATAAAGCTTAATTTTTTTTGGTCAAATTTCGTTCATTTCGATCAAATCTCGGTATTTTGGCCGATATTTCGACGTACCGACGGTGTTGATAACCACTTGAGATTTTTTTGGAGAAGAAAGATCCTCCCTTTCTGGTGGCAGCCGAACCCCTTTGCTTACCAGTGATGAAGGTGGAGGCAATGATGATGATGAGACGCAAGAAGATGTCAAGGTCGGAGTCTTAAGGAGGCTCGCGGCTAGATCTACATCGTCTTCTTGGTGATTGGTGAGATGAGAGTGATGATTAGCTAGCAAGAGGATGGTGAAGGTCGAAGGTAAAGGAACAAGGGTGATGGTGGCAGTCGCAAATCTGCAGAAGAGAGAAAAATCGAGAGGCTTTCTATTTTTTTTTTTTTTTGTTTTTTTTTTTCATCTGCAGTTTCTTTCACCTTTTAAAAGTGGGGAAACTAGGGTTTCTTTTATTGTTAAATTTGGGTTTTGATGGGCTGGGCTATGAAATTGGGTTGTGACTTGAATTAAATTGTTGGTGGGCTCAATATTGGGGTGGATTTGTGGATTTATTTTGGTAGATTTCATCCTCAACTTTTTAATTTTTTCGATTGAGTCTTTTTCTTGTTATTTTTCTTGAATTTCTTCACAAAATTTTTTTATAACGATAAATCTAAAATGGTACACGAAAAATTTTAGTATCCGGTACGTATTGTTTCAATAGCAAAATCGATACGTATGCCAGTACGGTATTGACAACTTTGGGTTAGAGGTCGTACTTTGAATCTCTTTGTAAGATGAAAAAAGACTTAGGCCCTACTCTTCATCTATTTTTAGTTTTGCAAAGTGTGCAAGTTTAGCCAATGTTTTCTTTTTTCTTTTTCTTTTTTAATAATACATAAGATAATAAACTATATAACAAAAGATAATATTATCTTTTTTAAAAAAAATTTACTCTCATTTGTATTCAAATTTAAACTCGAGATTTTCAACTTAAAATTTTGAAATTTTAACCACTTAAAACATGTCCTTAAAGGCAATTTAGATGATGTTGGGTGCGTTTATAATTGTGATTGGGAACTTTTTCTTATAATCACATGATACGTTTAGATACATATATGTTTAGTAATTTTTTTCTAAACTATTTTTTGAAAAAACTTTAGAAAGTTACAGTAAGTCTACAATAATTATATATATAATTAGAAATTATATTTTAAAACTTTTTAATTGTGACTTTTACAGATAAAACTTAATATTTAATACAATTACAAAATTACTTATTAAAACTCTCATAAAATAATTACAAAATTACAAACTCCGTTCCTCTCCCATAGGAAACCCAACTTATGGAATACCCACCCAACCTAAAACCTAAACTTAATTTTAATTGCCCTAACTATATTTCCTTTAAATAGTACTTTTTTACCTCGATTTCTTTCATATTGAGAACAATTGATTTCTTTTCTCACTATAAAGAGCATCAATGTCGGATCTTCTTTTAGGTGAATATCAAAAAATAATTTTTTATTGATTTATTTAAATTGAAAATTATTGTTTTTTTCCTTTGTCATTGTAATGTTTAATTATAATATTTTTTTTCCTAAATTTTCATCCTCCAATTCATCAAATTAGAATTGGCGTCTTTCTTTTATTAATCAGAATTACAATTGTTGTTCCTTGATGATATTGAAACATGATTTTGTTTTATAATTTTTTTTAGTAATTATACATTATACAATATTTTTTAAGTTTTAATTAATAATTAATAAATAAAAGTCCAGATACCAAAATAACTTTTAACTACAGTCACAACACATTTCAATATAATCACAATTACAGTCACAGCACCTCACAGCACCTCATAATAATTCTAAACACACCTGTTGTTGCACTAACAAAAATGTTAGAGTACTAATTAATCACCATGCACTTTCATAGTTCCATTCAAAAAAGTAAGATAACTAATTTTGAAGGAATTAGCATAAAAGAACAAGTTACTAAAAAAGAATGCTATGACCGAGTTAAACCTCCCCTAAATTGTTAATTATGTGGGTTCCTCGGAATAGAATATGTATTCATAAATATATTTCTTAACTGGGCCTTTCAATTATGTACTTTTAGATTAAGATATATTTATGGCATCTTTTTATTATTAATAAATATAAAAAATTATAAAAATAAAAATTTATTTTTAATACTGAAAATGACTTAATTAGATAATTAATAAATTTTAAATTAATTTTTTATTTTTTATATAAATTAATAATAAAAAATAGAATAATTATATCCTTAACTTATATATATAAATATATATATATATATTTTATGTTGATTGCATAACGAAAGGCAATCATCTCTCATTTCTTATTTCATCCTACTCATATATCATATAACTTGAACTCATGATCTTTAACTTAAAAAAAAAAAATTACCACTTATTTATTTAGGTAGTTGGCAACTTATATCTTAAAAATTTCATTCTTAATTTGGTTTCAATCCGTCAAATTTCAAATCAAATATATACGATTCCGATAATCTCAACCTAAATCAAACTGGTCAACCATAGAATTATTAATTCGATTCCATTCGGTTGGAATTTGATTTAATTTTGCGGTTGGATCGATTTTTTTAACAGCCCTACTGCGCTGTGCAATCAGGGTTGAAATATTGATAATGCAACTGTACCTAGAAGAAGAATAAACAACACCACTAGTACAATCACCTATTTAAAAAAAAAAAAAAATACCACTAGTAGAAAGAGAAAAAGGCCGGAAAGAAAGAAAAGGTTAAAGCCAATTTAGAAGTCCCTGTACTTTGAAAAATTATTTGTTATTGTCCTTATATACTGTTGTTGTTCATTAGCATCCTTCTACTCCTTTTCTTTTCTTTTTCTTCTTTTTTTTTTTTTGTCAACATCCTTCTACTTCATGTTTTATATTATTTTTATCCTTAAATTAACATGACTTCCATGCCATGTTATCAAAAACCAAACAATACCATTGGTAGAAGAAAAAAAAGTTAACAATGTT